>VYZW01000003.1:0-55803 GCA_013401315.1 Balaeniceps rex
GGATGGGGTGTGGGGGCACCCAGGGGAGGGGGAATTGGGGAGGTATGGGGGCACCTGCTGGGGTATCACCCTTCCCAGGGTGTCGTCCCCCCCCCAGCTCAGCAGTGGCCAAGGCAGAGGGAACCCCAGCCCCTGCTCAGAACCCCCCCAGGAGAGCGGGGGTCCCTCTGGGGGTCTCTCCGGGGCCGCCCCACCCCAGCATTACTTGCTGTGAGGCACTATGCCACCCCCGGCTGTTTGCAGATTTATTTCAATATTTAATTTCACACATGCAATTAGCCTGGGCAGGCGGTGCTGCAGCCTGGGGCCGGGCTCGAGCAGCCCCAAACCCCCCAGAGAATCACGGACAAATAAATCACAAAGAATGACAAGAAAGGAGCTTTTCTCCCTATTTTTCTGAAAGCCTTCCCTCCAAGCAGCCGCTGGGATTGGGTGGGGGGCGTGCTTTGGGGTGACACCCTTGAGCACAGGGGCCAGCCACATGCCAGCAAATCTTGGCATCACTGGCTGTGCCAGGCTGCAGCCAGTGATTAAGGTGGAGTTTGCCAGCTCAGGAATGGGGAGCCCCCCGGCCCTGCCCCAGCTCCCGGCTTTGGGGTGCTGCAGGGTGCCGGCAGGCACAGCCAGCCAAGCATTAAATGAGGTCTTTAATCAAGATGGAAGCCAAACCCACCGACCAGTGGCAGCCGGTGTTGGCTGCACCTCCCTGCCTGGCTCCCAGCATCACCCTGCCACCAGCTCGGGGGAAAAAGTCCCTGTTTTCAGGGGGGATGGATTAATTTTCCACCCCGATGGGAGCAGCAGGGTTTGGGGGGGCACATCCCCAGCTGGGGCTGCTGCAGCGCATCCTTGGTGCATCAACAGACAGGTGCAGAGGGGTCCCATGGAGAGGTTTTCGGGGTGGTGGTCAAAGACATCCTTTGGGGGCTGGGTGGGAGGGCCGGGGGGTGGAGGAGCCCCGAGAGGCTGCCGGGAGACCCCAAAGGAGGTGCCGGGGGTGGGATGCCCCAGTCTCCTGGGGGGCTTTCCCAACACCCTCCACGGCTGAGGGTGGCCCCTGTCCCGGTGGGGGAGCTCAGCCCTGGCGCAGCCCTCCGGCGCGGCAGGGTGGCTCCCAGGTGGGGATTAAGGTTTTTTGGGCAAGGTGGGGCTGGAGGCGGATCCAGGCGAGCCAGGGCACTCATCCAGGGGCCACTGCACCCACATCCTGAACCAGGTGAGCACTCCAGCCCCCAAGCATGCCCAGGGCGGGCGCGATGGCCACCACCCCATCGTGGGATACTAGGGGAGGCAGAGGGGACCCCCGGCCATGACCCCACCACGCCATCCCCACCGGCTGTGCTGTCTCCCTGCCACCTTGGCTGATCCTGCCAGTGGCGTGGGCCCAGGACGTCCTTCGTGGCCCAGCCCTGCCACGGCATCCCATGGCCGTGGTAGTGTTGGAGCAGCAGCCCCCAGCACTTCCCAGTCTATCCCAGCCTCTCCCTGCCCCTGCAGGTGCTGGTGAAACCAGGGAAAGGCATTTCCTTCCCTTCCCTTCTCTTCCCTTCCCACGCACGCCCCAACCAGCGCTCGCGGGCAAGGAGGGCAAGGAAGGGCAGGCTAGGCGCCACGGTGATGGCCCAGGAGCCGGGGGGATGCACCACACACCTGGGTTTCAGGGCGTCCAGGACCCTTGGGTACCCCGTGCTTCAAGGGGCCACACTGGGGGCTTGCTCATGGTCCCAGCTCAGGGCAGGGAGGGGTCCACCCTTTGCCAGCCCCGAGTTCCCTGGCACAGCACAGGGTGCAAAGCTGCCGGGTGCACCGGTGGGTCTCTGCTACTGTCCTCCCAAGCACATGGGGTTTGCTGTCCCCAGCTCCACTGCAGCAGGGCTCAGGGACATCAGCGAGCCGGTTGTGATCTGACACCCCACCTGCCCTCATTACAGGGTGCTGATGGCTCCCAGGCTCTGTGGTGGGGGCCCTGTCCCCCATGTGAGGGACAGGGGTGTCCCCAGAGTGGACAAGCCAACCCCCAGCTCTGCAGCAAGGATGGAGATGGGGGAGCAGGGATGCACCCAGCACTGGTGGCAGTGGGAGAGGAATGGTGCTGGGACCAAGCTGTATGGCAGACACTGCCGTAACAGCACCAAATCAGCTGCAGAGGGCTTTGCCGATGGCCGCCCGTCCCCGCGCCATGCCGGCCCCTGGGGTGAGCAGCATCACGGAGTGGAGACAGCTGATGATCAGCCTGGCCGAAACGAGAGCAGCCAAATGGTTTTGGCTCATCAGTTCCTGAACTGGTTTACCCACCAGACAGACGGACAGACGCTGGGGCTGGCGCAAGGGAGACGGCAGGAATGTGCCACTGGGCTTTGGGGAGGATCAGGCCCTGCAGCGCTTGCACAGGCTGACGCTGGGTTAATGGAGCTGTTGCCACAGAGGAGGAGGGGGCTGATAGACACTGCGAGGAGCAGCATCCACAAGGAAAGGTTTTCCTTGGCACCTTCTCCAATATCATAATTCCTCGTTTCTCTGCCAAACTCTGATCATCAGGGATTAAACTTCCTTCTCTGAGTACACAGAGCCTCAGCAGGGACGGGGAGGGCACCCCACACTCATTACACCCCACTCTGCTCGCTCTGCAGAGCACAAAAAGGGTTTAAAAAGCGGACGGTGGCCTTAAGGGCACAGCATGGGCTGTCATCCAAGCTTTCTCTTCCAGCCATCCTTGGGAAAGCCAGCGCGGATGCACTGCTAACAGCCCTGGGGATGCGCTCAGCAGCAGCTGAAGCAAGTCTTGCCAAAGCAGCTACTCGGAGTCAGCCCAAAGGCCCCCGTGCTCGGCATCCTCCTCTGCGATGGCCAGCAGGGATGGGCAGGGAAGGGTGCAAGAGCAGGTGGGAGGCATGGTGGCATCTCCGCAGAGCGCTGCCAGCTGCAGATGCATGGGCAGGGCTCTCCAGCCAGCAGCAGCATCAGCAGTGGTCTGGGATGGAGCTTCCCTCCCTGGAAGTGCCCGGTTGCTCCTGGAGCCCTGGCAAACCCGTGGCACAGGCAATGCCCCAGGGAAGTGGTTTCACACCCTTCCCACGCGGCCTGCAAAGAGCTCACTCCTGCCTCATGCTGAGCAGCCAGTTTAATTCCATGCCCCCTAGTTCCCACACCAGCAGAAACCATGAAGGGGTCACCCCCCTCCCCAGCACACAAGACTGGACACGGCGCTGTCCTTCGGCTGGATGCTCCATTTGATTTGCCTGGTTTGACCACAGCAGAGTCCCCAGAGCTGGTTCAGCGGGCGCTAGCATGCTCTGTGCTGAGACCCGCTTCCCGAGCAGTGCCTGCCTCCTCTCCCCTTCCTGCTGCTGCTTTCTCCAACGCCTGAAATTGCGAGTGAGATTTGGCTGGATTTGGGATCTTTTTGCACTTTACCAAGTTATTCCAAAGAGCAGGTGGGTAAGAGGACAAGCAGTTGGGGGGCAGAGCAGATGAAGGGGCTGGCGTGGGTCACCAGTGCAGCAGTACGCCCCGTTTCTGGTCATTTATTCCAGACAGGGGCTGCTGAACACAGCAAAGGAGATGCATTTCTCTTCTTACCAGGCTCCAGGCAGGTGAGAATAAGCCATTCCTGTTTCCTTGCAACAGTCACTTCTGCACTGAGTAAGACCACTCCCAAAGCAACCACCACACATGCTGCAGGGTGTGAGACAAATGCCCGCAGCGTCCAGGAAGAAATTCCACCTACCTGTGCAGGGTTGCACAAACAGCCACCGTAAGTGCTTTTCCGCCTTTCTCTGAAGCACCAGCCGCCCTCCACCTCGGAGGTATTCAGATACTATGGAGATAGACTGTAATGAACTGTAATAACACACATAAATACCACGATCTGTCGGTCCATCACCTTTAAATAACAAGTCTCCTTTCCCTTCCAACCTACACGCGCACTCAAGCATGGAAATGAAAATACTTCCGAGCTGAATGGCTGTCACGTAGGAAGGCGGAGGGCGGGAGCCTTCTCCCTGCGGCTCCTGGCTGAGAGCACCCTCACCCGAGGGCAAGTGCAGCACCCGCTGGAGCACCCGCCGCGGCGCCAGGCAGGACCCGAGCGCGCCTGCCTGTTTGGTGGGGGTACAGGCGCTGCCCGGGGCCTCCCTGAACTGCAGAACATGGGGTTTGGTTCACCGGCAGCTCAGACACCGCCTGGCTTCGTTTTCGCAAGAGGTGCATCATGACCCGCAGGCAGTTGCCAGGCCAGTGTGGCATCGCGGTGCCACGCGCCATCACATCGTCCCTACACAAACACAGCTGCTGCAAGAGGCAGGGTTGGGGGTCCCAGCAGCAGCTGGTGAGCCCCCCAGCTACTGCAGGACTCTGCTGCCGCTGGGCACAGGTGGGCGGAGCGGGACCCCTGCTTTGGGGTACACAGAGAGGGCCGTGGAGTGCCTAGCCAGGGGGTGCAACACTGACTGCCATGCTGGGAGGGAGAGCTGCTGGGGGCTCCCCACAAAGGGAGAACTAGCACAGTGACACCAAGTTCTATCAGAACAGCACTTAAAAAAATAATTTTAATGTTTTATTGTTTAAGATACACCATCTGTTTACTCCACAGCAGGATTCCACAGCCTGAGTGAGCACAAAGGTTGCGAGTGGGCACGGCACGTGGCCCTGCTCAGCAGGCAAGCGTGGGAGGAAGGGATCAGCACTGGGGCGGGGTGGGGGGTAACTCCAGTGGGCTCATCCCTCACCACACGTTTGCCCAAAAGCAAAGCTCAGGCTGAAGCCTGCTCAGGAGAGGCACAGGCTGCGCGCTCAGGGTGTGCCCACAACCATGCAGCCAGTGGCACAGCAGCGTCCCTGGGATGGGAGCGCCCAGCAGGCACAGCCCCAAACAGACAGATCGATCCGGTACATTCTCCAATTGAAGCTCCACAGGGGTAAAAAGGCACAAACCTTTTGCCTCTGCGAATCCCACCACCCTTCCAAAACCCCTTTTCCCCTAGAAATTGCTGCCTCCCCGGCTCAGGGGCCTTGTCACTCAAGCACACCGGCAGCAAATCTCAAATTATTCATTGATTCCCCCCATAGAGCCTGGAGAAAACAGCCAAAAGGAATTGCAAGGAGCAAGTGTCCTCCTTGTGTTTTCTCAGTAAGGAAGCAAAGGCTTTCTGAAACGCCCTCAGATGCCACCATCCATGGAAACACTGCGTATATCCCAAACTCAAAAGGCAGATGCCTTTCCCAGTCGCCAGGACATGTCACTGACAAGGCAGGGACAGGCAAGATAAAGTGCATTACATCACCCAGTCAGAGCAGAAGATGGGGACACCTTAAGAATAACGGTACTAAAACTGCTGGAAGAAAGCAACTAATCCTAGTGACCTTGGGCACACAGCTGGGCTTTTCACACCAGCTGCTGATACCGACCAGTGAGTAGGAAGCTATTTAGGAAGTAATCCTGAAAAATGTAGTTTCATTCTCTTGCTTTATGGGGTAATCTAAACAATGTAAACAGCCATTCAAAATAAGAACCCTGTTGCTTCCAAAAGTAACCGAGCACAGTCCCATGGACTATTTGCTCTTCGAGCACGGTTTACAGTTTGCCTTTAGAGCTCACTGTTGTTTGTGAATTATTTCTGCCTTAACTGTGCAAAGACTACTATTTTACTCACTTTGAGGCCCTGTAAGGAAGCACCTGGAAAGATACTACCTAGCTGGAGCGAGCTTGGCTCTGCCAGGCGAGCCCTTTCCAAAGGAGCTTTTTGACACCTCCTCATCCCAACAGAGACTAGCCAATATTCATACACCCTTTTGCAGGAGAGCAATTTTTCTGGTCTGGCATCCATCGCCAGCAATGGACACAGGGATTTTGGTCAAATCAGTCTGAAAGCAACCTGGAAAGTGTAGGAATACTGGAAGCACTTGTAAATGTCACTGCAGCACGCTGCCAGGACAGCCTACTTCAGCTCCCTGTGGCATCTCCTTCAGACACTGTGGAGCAGAGCTGATTCAACATGGCTTGGGAATTAAATATTAAATCCAGTTCACGGGCACCCTGCTGTCACCACTGCTCAGAAGGTGCTCTCGAGCAAGCAGTGGCATCCACAGCCCGTGGGACACACCTCCTGGGTGCGAAACCACTCCATCATATGGCTGGTGTGGCCTCCGTGTCCGCAAGTCAGGCAGAAATTAGAGGAGCCTCGCACTGCCACGTGGCAGATAGCGCACTGGAAGGTGAAGCCCTTGCAGATGGCACACTGGGTGCCGCGCACCTCGCTGCGGCAGTGGCTGCAGTACACGCCGAACTCTGGCCAGAAGAAACAAGTGGAGAGCAAGACAATTAGTGCTGGCAGAATCCTGGACAAAGAAGCCTTGCATACAGCCCCCCCGTTCAACAGATGAGTCCCCTGAACCCAGCGCCCAAGAGATCTGCCTCAAATCTCCTTCAGGGTGGGAGAATGGTATCTCATAGAGGTCTTAGTTTGGTCTCCATATGGGAGCAAAGACATTGGCAATCGGTGTGCCGGGGCACAGACTGGCTCATCGATTCCCCTGACAGCTAAATTGCTGTCGGCTGGGAATGTGTGTCATATTTTTAGCTCAGGACATGCTGACACATGCAGCAGAGATAAAGTCTTCCCGCTGGTCTCATCTGCCTCACATCACTATGAAGTTAACTAAGAGCAAAGGAGAACGGCCTTTGTTTCTCATCACGGAGAGAGCACAGAGTACACTTGATGCGTGCTATATCAGTATCCTGACTATTAGCCATGGAGGGGCAATGGCAGTGGTCAAAGTCACCAATTTTCACTGCAGTTACTCCCCAGGAGTCGTCCCTGGTGACAAGGTGAGACTGTAACAAGAGCTAAGCAAGCAACCGCTGATTCTCTGGCATCTCTCACCCACTTCTCTCCTCCCAGGTTAAATGCATCTTTTCCCAGAGGCCTAGGAAGAAGATAGAAGCTGTCCTTAAGTGGCAGTTCTGTGCAGCTACGCTGCTGAAAATATTTCAGAAGAGGTGTTCTATTTGCCTATTTCTGGGCTAGCTCACCCACAGTCAGAGATCTTGCAATTTTATGCATGCACTGTAAGGACACTTCAGCCCAGCATCAGAGATTAGGACAGTGCATGTCTGGGCTCTTATTCAGAGGGAATAAAGAACAGCCATCAGCATAAATAGCTAAACATTGCTTGTGTAGCAGTATGTGCGTTTCCAGCTTTGCTGGAGAGATGTTACGGTCTACAAAGCCCTTGAACCAACATCTGCAAGCCTCATCCCCACCCAGAGCTGCGAATAAGCTAAAACCATTTGCTGGCAGAGCTAACCTCTGGGCAGATCGATGGATGCTTTTCATCCCACCTGCTGACTGTATGTTCCTAAGCCCCTGAGGCAGAGCTGTGTCTCCGCCCGGGCAACTGGAGCAGACCGAAGCAGGGACTCACCAATTCCTTTGTGGGGATCAGGAGGACAAGAGACAAACTTCAGAACCTCAGCCCGCTTCTCTCGCAGGCCCCAGCGATAAAGGATTTCTCCATAGCACTTCTTAAAGTCATCAAATTGCTGAGTGTTGGCAGGATCCAGGAGCCTAGAGGAACAAACAGCATTGTCATCCACCTGATGGACTCTCTGAGACTCTGGCTGCAATCCTCTTCCCAGTGATGGCTATGCAACCAGCTCGCATCGCTAGAAGAACAGCAGATTACTTTCCACGTGTTGCTGAAACACTGCTGAACACTAACTGGTCTAGCCTTCACTTGTTCTACACTCAAGGGTGTGACGAGTGCGTGGACTCTGGGGCCCCCACCACAGCCACTTACAGATGTATCATGTGCAATCACAGCACAGTTGATGTGCAATATGAAGCTTCTCCAACTATCTGAATGAAAAGGTCTGGGAGCAGGTGTGCTGCTTTCCTTCTAGTTTTCACAGCATCAACAGAGACCTAGCTATAGAGTTCCAGTTGACTTGGGCACGGAGCGACGCATCCCTGAACACCCCCGAGGCATGCTATAACCTACCTTTTGTTTTTCTCATGCTGGTCTTTCTCACGCTCCCGATGATCAGGATACGTTAGGTTTCCATAGCGGAAGTCATCCGGAGAAGACTCGCACCAGGGAGTGGAGGCCTGCTCTGTGTCTTTGTTTGCTGCAAGCATCAAAAGGTTGCGAGCATACCTCAGAAAGCACAATACTCATGAGCACAACCTCGTCAAAACCAGGGTGGGGAAGGAGACATGGAAGACCATGCATTCTCACACCCTCGTTTTTTCTCTCCGAGACGCGGTCGTATCACCTTCTGCATTCGTACAAACACTGCCCTGCCTCAGAAAACTAAGTGCCAACCTCTACTTGCCAGTGGTCCTACTGCACTTCTGTTGACAGGATGGGAATGAGGATCATCAGGCAGAGAAATCCAACATGGAGGAATCCCTTTTGCCTTCCACTTTAGACAAAAAGTATCCAGGGAATCAATCCCATGGAGTTTGCTTGGGAACGTTATCCCTTGCAGGCCTGGGCTCCTCTTTCCTAGACAGGGAGGACTCTCATCACCAGGGCTGCTGTTACGTAAAGGGGCCTCTGTATGCAAGGGATTGCCCTGGGGGCAGGGAGAAGACTGCTAATAACCGCTAGAAGACAATATCAGCTCTGTTAACCCCCTTTCTCCACTCTTCCCCATGTCACAGATGCCTTGATATCGCACTGAAAAGTTACAGCTTTGGTGCTAACAGGGCTGATGCTGCCCCAAGGCCACATATATCACTAGGAATCAGCCAACAGCTTCAACTCTGACACTGGAGCCCTTAAGAGTGACTTCTCTTTGACACCTTCACAGCTCAGCAGAAAACGTCCTTAAGCCTGTGGGTATTCATGCCACCGAGACCCAGTCTTCCAACTGCTGCTATTTTTCCAGTGGCAGGAGAAAACACAACATTGCTTTTTCCCCTGAACCCTGTGGAATTAGCTGGCTGATGACACTGCGAGGCCACTCTCGATAATCATTGAATGATCATGGCGATTGGGAGAGGTGCCTGAGGACTGGAGGAAAGCAAATGTCACTCCTGTCTTCAAAAAGGACAAGAAGGAGGACCCAGGGAACTGCAGGCCAGTCAGCCTCACCTTGACCCCATGGCAGGTGATGGAGCAGTTAATCCTGGGAGCCATTTCCAGCCACATGAAGGACAAGGAAATTATCAGGAGTAGTCAGCATGGATAACAGCCTCAAACTGTGCAATGCACTAGGGCTGTGGAAAGCTTATGGCACCAGGCAGCATTGAGGCAGTCACCCCGAGTGCTTGCTATAGCCAGGCTGGAAACAAAATGGTACAAACCGGTCTCTCTCTTTACTTGTCTCCAACTGGAAAAGGCAGCAGTGGGAGCTCTTGGCTCTGGGTTAACCTGTGATCCAGGGGCCTAGCTCGGTATGTCTAGGGCATTTGTTAACAGTTTCTCCCAGTTAGACAGCACACTATGGAAGTCAGAAGGGGCAGGACTGCCAGAGCACCGACACTGTTACTGTAAGCCCTGCTCACTTCCAGCCATGGAGTCACACCACATTGGCCAAACCCTGGAAAGCTGTTCTGGCAGAGCACATCTGCAATCACAGCCAGTAGTAACTCCCTTCTTTCCTCACCACAGGAACCATCTAAAACCTAGGCCAGAAGGGAGACAGATTCCTCTATTTACTACTCAGGTCTCAGTACCTATGCTCCAGCCTCCGGTGCCAAGTCCAGGATCTGACATGCTGGAACAGGAGCCAGAAGAAGTAAAGCTTGGCTGTTGAGGGGGAAAGGAGAGGAAATCATGTCATCTACATGAGAGATGTTCAAAGATATCCAAGATAAACGGGAAAGAAATGGTGGTCATACATATCGGCTATGGGAGGCCAGGTTGGAGGCACGCTGAGGAAAGGGGCCATAGGAGTTTGGGCACCCCTGTAGCCTGGATTGGGCTTCAAACACGCTGCACAGCATGGCCAGGGTCTGCACATCGTGGAGCTGTGAGTAATGAGCCAGCCTGGGAAATGAAAAAGACAGTATGAGACTGGGCAGAGTTCAGTGGCAAAAGCATCAAGACTCCAGGGCAACTAATTTCAAACTTGTTGCATAAATCTATTTGGGTCACATTACTGCCCACAGGAGGCATATGCGCTCTAGAGGACTGGGCTGTCTTTTCCGTCACACCTTTGAGGAGCCAAGTCCTCCTGAAAACACTCGTGGCCTAACAGGCTGGGAATCCAGCAGTACTTGTGGCCTGATTATCCCAAGTTTGTGCAACTTCAGGAACAACTTCCACAGAACTGATTTTAACTGGATGTAAAGCTGGAGCCATTAGACTCACCCCCAGCCACAATGTCTTTTTGACAAAACCCTCTACACGCCAGCATCCTGCATCTAGGTTTCAAGGCAAAACCCCACCACAGGTTTTCTGGATGGCTGTGAAGTTCCTGGATTGCTCTGAAGACTGAGAGTGACGAAGAACAACCTGTGCTCCCCTCCCACTGCTGCCACACGGCAGGAAAGAGCTAGGTGAAGCAACAGTATGCAAAGTACACCACACAAATCCTGTGCCTCCAAACAGAGTATATCAACAGATAATATCAATTACTAATTATGTAATTATGTCCCCTCCTGAACAGATTCACTGGCAGGAGGACAGTTGCAGCTAACATTTGGCTTTGAGACCAGTTGGAATGATTTCCCAGTAATGCTATATGGTGACTAATGCTATATGGTGAATTTGAAGGTGACCAAATCAGCTGCACCAACACACCCATTTAGGAGGTGGGGAGCAGAAAACCAAAATCTCCCAGTTAGGCATTGTGGGCATGCTGGAAAGCAGAGCTCCAACTGCACCTGGCCTATTGCTCAATATTAGCCAAAGACGACGTGGGTGCTAGACGGGAGGCCAAATGCTACCTCCTGCATGTCATAAACACGCTTGCAGCTTCCCATCTTGATGCATCTCAGGCTTGAGAGAGTAAAAAAATACAAGCTGTGGCACTATTCCAAGTCTGAAATGATGCCATACAATGTACATACTTATGGAGGGCTCTGCTTCAGCAACCATTCCCCAACCCCTCCCCGGCATTCAGACACCTACAAGGACTCCAGTAATTGACGTCCAAATGGATGTTGTGCCCAAGGTATCTCCAAATCTGGGTCAGACTTCGGTCCAAGACAGAGATCAGTGGCTACCATGGCCAGTGACCAAACCTGGCAGACAGGAACGAAAGGCATCAAAGCTACAATTAGAAATAACCACATTCCCAGGGCATAGGTGTGCACAAACTCACTCACAGACAGATAATAATGGAGCTTGCTTTTTTTCTTTTTTTCTCCCTGGCAGCAGGGAACAGTTTCAGCCTCTGTGTCACAAATAATATATAGAATAACACGAATCCAAAGCTTTCCCTGTCCCACTTGCTTTGAGTTTGGGTTAAACTTTGAAGAATAGTCTATAGTCTAACTGACCTGTCAGTAGTCCCACAGCTGCTCACTGTGAAACCAGAGAGAAAGAAACAGGAGATAAACTGAAACAAGGACAGGGCTGAGTACAAGAAATCACAGAAAGGAAATTGGAAAGACGCCACTTCCTACACTGCTATGGAGCACATCTTACATGTAACCTGCAACTGAAGCCTCCATGTCTGCTAGGAATAAGGCAAGCTGCAATACATGGGACAGGGAAAACCAAGCAAGAAACACAGGTATCTCAGAGAAATCTTGCTGAAGTTATTCCACCGAAGCTCTGGTCCAGCATGGGCAAACCAGACAACAAGATGAAGCACAGACAAAGGGGAACTAGACCTACCTTCTCTCTCCTGGTCTAGCAGAACCCACCAAGAAGCAAGACAACAGCTTGAGTTTGCTTCTGCTTAGATCAGGTAAGCCTGTGCATGTTCCATGCCCAGGCCTAGGAAGAGCCAAATGCTCAGGAGAGGTGCACAGGCTCCTCTGGCAGTGCCAGCCCACTCCCATCTCTTTCAGGCACTCCCGAGTCCTGTCAAATGTTCTGCCTGTTGCGACGGACTAATCGCACAGAAAAAGGATGGGCCAAAATAGCCATTTTTCTCCTATTTCTAGCTGAGGGTAAGTGACCAGCCCTGTTCTGGGGCTGGGTCCCTGGGCTCAGACTCTCTTGGGGAAAAGCTCGCTGCAGTTAGCACCCAGTGCCAGTGCAGATGAATACCAAACAATGGGAATGGTTACATAAGTAAGACAAAAGCACCGATCAAAATGCTGACAGCAGCTAGGCAACTGTGTGCACAGTTACTCCATTTGCTGACTCAAAAGTAGGCTGCATTCCTCACTTTGCCTGCAGGAATTCCCTGAAAAATGTGCTTCACTCAGTTTGGCAAAGGGCATAACACAATCTGCTTGCAGCCTTGGGAAGGAACAAGAGTCAATGAGGTAGAGATCACCTCTGTGGCTGTTCCACAGGCTTCAGTTCACCAAACAGAGACTCCCTGGAACAACTGCTGAACCCAGGTGGCTGTTGGGGTATCAAGGTGACAGCACAAGCCATTTGAGGGTAGCACAGCATGCTGAGGAAGAGATCTGATTCACCATAATACCTGTACGAGATCCCTCCGTCCCACAGCCAAGGCTGAGGCAGCATTCTTCTGGCAAGTCTCCTGGATATTATTCACATTCAGTCTAAAAAGAAAGGAGATAGCTCAGCTCTGGTTGGCACATTACCTATGAAGGTGGGGAGGGATGGTGGTACTGGCAGCAGTGAGTAGCCCAGAACTTCCAGATCAATATTTGCCTGTGAGCACGGCCAGGATCCCATCCCTTCCTCCCCTGTTAATTCAGGGATCACTGCCATCCTTCTGGCAACTCCCACTATTCATCTTCCCTAACATACTGCACATCAAGTCCAGGTGCAAACTAGCTGGGATGGATCCTAAGATGCACTGCTTCCAAGGGATATCGGACCAAATTTGTGCCAGGACACCACCAAGCCAAGATTCATTCTTGTCCCTAGAAGCTGGTGCCATCAGTTACGTGGTCCTGTTCCCATTCAGCCTGTTGGTCTGCTCTGACTGACCTGCAGGGAGATGGCAGTACGCTGTGGAGAAGCAGGCTGGTCTTCAGCCTGTTCCCCAGTAGGATAATGCACCCACCAGGGAGCCTCCGAGAGGCTGGAAAGGTGGACTGAGGAAACCCATATTTCTTTCCCAGGGCTTTCCTGCTTATCATCAGAAATCTTCTCGAGACACTTGACACTTTTACTGCTTAAGATCTTACAGCAAATGGAAAAGGGTCAGGCTGTTTACATATGAGATATCCAGAGAAGAAAGGTCCAACAGGTCTTTTTAAAGAACATTCTTTTTAATAATATAGAAAAGAGAGAAGGAAGATTTCTTCTCTCTTTTTTCCTCCCCCTCCTTTAAGAAGGGAAGCCTGCTTCTTCCCTGAATGTCCATAGACTGGAAATTCTGTGAAGGACCAGATAGTGTTACCAAAGCTAAGGAAGCAAAAATTCAGGAACAGAGATTTTGTAACTATCTGAATTAGACAGTTTGGAAAAAGAAGCTCCTTGTTTAAAAAAACCCAAACAAACCACTAAACAAAACAAACAGAACTTCTCCATCCTTTCCATTAAAGCAGAAGAACTTGCTGTACAGACACATGGATAACCAGGTCTCCAAGTGAATAGGGCATTCCAAATACTTCTGAAATTTAAAAGCCTTATGAGATAGTAACAGTTTTGTAGTATGAGAATGTGCATTTACTGGGATTTTTAAGCCTGTGCATTCAAGTGTGGAGTTTAACATGAGATTTGAAAAAGAATTTGTACTGATAATTTCTCTCTTTAGCTGACGAAAACCTGAACCTGCAGTGATGATGCTGGAGCACCTGTTCAAACTCCGTGTACAATACCCCATCACAAATTTCTTCCATCACACTTTTCAGATTTATAGGAGACAAGTCCCCTCTCGCAGGCAGAGAGGGATACCGTAAAAAAGCAGCAAGGCAAGAACAGAGGAAGAAGGTAAGGAAACGTTCAAAGATCAGTGCTGACTGATTTCAGCGTTAAAGCACTGCAATGCCAAAGACGGCTGCTTTAATTTGGGAAAGGATGCCAGCCCATACTCACATGTAGAGCTCTCCTAGCAGCTTGTGGACAGGCAGCAAGCAGGAAATATCTTGGATAATAACTTTCCCGGCGGCTTTGATGGGTCGGTTGTTGGCATCTGTCCCTTCTCGTTTGCTTTTCCACCTTCTTGATTTCTGCAGAACAAATGGCAATGTGTTACTGGGGAGGAGGACAGCAGACTTCTTGGGCCAGGGAACAAAGCACTAGGTTCAGGAATAATGCAAGCAGCACCCAAACCTGCCTTTCAGAAGGCTCTGTGTTACCCTGGAAAACATCCATGACATGCCCAGGAGAACAAGCATCTCCATCTGTAGGAAGTGAAAAGCAGGTCAAGGCAGCGAGCTCAAGGTCAAACTCACTCAAAAAGTATTTTGTGAGTTCCCCTGTGAAAGCCAATAAGAGAACAAATCAGCATCAGGATGCCAATCAAACCTGGGCAGGTTTGGCAGGAGGATGGTTCAATTATCACTCTCATTAGAGGTCTGGTCTGGGAACCCTCTGCACACAGACCACCACTGAATTCAGCCAACATCAGCACAGAGACATGTGGGAGGCAGCTTCTGCTTGCTCTTAGCTTCAGGGCAAGCTGACAGCTCCAGACTGTCTCTTTTGGTCTCTCAGTGTTTGAGTACACCCATGTTTAGCACCAGGACAGGGCTCCCACCTCCTGCTTTATCAACAGCTTCAAACAAACAACTGGCAGATGATAAAGCAGGGCCCAAGTTTTCCTAGCAAGGATCCTTAGCTACCATGCTCACAGCTACTTACAGCTGGCTCAGGACATAAGGTGGAGGGGGGAGAAGAAAGGAGACGAATCAGCACAAGGGAACAAAAACAAGAAGCCAAGATTCCCAAATACTCCCTGTAACAGACATAGAGGCCACCTTAATGCCAAGCTGCATAAAGCTACCTTGGCTGTATGAAACACCGTGGAGTGTTTGGCTGGTATCCTGGCTTCTTCCAGCCCTCGGTCTAGGAGGGTGAGGAGGAGGAATGAGAGGATATGCAGCAGCACGACAGGCAGAAGGCACTGGAGCTCTACCGAGGGAAGCAATGGCTGCTACGCAGGGCTCCTCAGTGCAGCACAGGATGCTTTGCAATGCTGCTCCCCTGTGGCGTGTTCTCTCACTGACACACGGAGTCCATGCTCCTATGGTTATGGAGGGTGTCCCCAGGCACTTGTGGTGGGGCTTCCTACACCCCTATCTGAAGCAGAACAGCCCCTTTGAAGGGGCCAGCAAGAGCCCTGTGCCGAGGGCTCTGCAAGGCAGGCAGAGCTCACACATGCAACACATCGGTGCTCCTAAAGAGCAGGCTGGGCTACAGGAAGGGCAAGTCTTTGGCCTGCAAGCAGTCACCTCTACTGTGGATGTCAGGCCAACTCTGGGATGGCTGGGTGCCAAACTGCCTTTGACCACGATCGTACAGTCCTGTGAGAACCTGGGCAGGCTTATCACAGACACAAAATGCCCTGTTAAAAAACCAAAAAAAACCAAACCAAAACAAAAAAACAACTTAATAACCTTAAGAAATTAATTCCTCCTTCACTGCCTGCCTGGCCCAAGCTTAGGCCAATGTGCTGAGGAGGGTCTTGCCATGCTGAGCATACTACTCACACATGCCACAAGAAGCAAAAAGGATGTGCTCCTGAGGTCGCTCTGGACACTGGGTGACCGAGGCTCAGAGGCTCAAGCACAGGCTTGACAGTAAGCGAAGAAGGCGTTTCAGACTTCAAGGAGGTGAAGGTGGATTTTTCCAGGGATGCCCGCGTGACAGAGCATCACCAGTTCCCCTGATCTTCCACTGCTCCCCAGAGTAAAAAGGAGCAGAGTGTGCATACTGCCAATATTCAGAGGTGCCAAACGCTGGTGGAAAGAGTCAGCATTCAGTGCTATGGAAAAGCTGGCTGACTAGGGTATGATTCTGTTCTCTGCCACGTTCCCTCAAGTCCTAATTCATCCAAGCAGAATTTGCCTGCCGTATTTATCTGCTACATCACTCTGAAGCTGAGAAGTGCTATGCAGTGGAAGGTGGCTAGAACATGGTCAGGTGGGAGACCAAACTCTCTTCAGTCCATCAGTTCCAATTAAGGCACTGCCTGGATCAGCTCTGGCTCTTTTGCCGTCGTGCAGACTACACCTCTTTTGACAACACCTGAAAACGTAGCTACCCTTCCCCTGCTAAAGGATGTGCGCTGTATTACAACAAGGTTCCCAAATAACAGTGGCACCTGTACCTCATTCATCATCAGGGCAGCCAATTGCTGTTTCCTAGGTGCAGCGAGGAGCTGCTGATGCTGCCAAAAACAATACTTGAACAAAGCTTGGGAGCCCCAGCACAATAACATGCCATCAGGGCAAGAGCTCAGGCACTGTCCTGGAAGGGCTACCAGGCTTCTCACAACAAAAGCTGTTATTTGTGCTGTGCCTGAGCAGGTACTTGAACCCACGCTTGCAGATGCAGAACCACATTCTGCAGGTCTATCACCAAGGGCTTCTAGAGCTTGGCAGGTAATTTGGAGAGCAACTTGCCACCTCCTGACCGACTGTAAGCCAGCTGCCCCCATGACCACAGCCAATGGAGAGTTCCCTCTGACTGAGGCAGCTTCTCTACCCCATCATTGGGAACAGATTCAACCTGCTCCTGCCCTCTGCAAGAGTGGACTGAAGAAGCCTCCCAACAGGCATTTCAAAGACTAGAAACATGGACAACACATATCACTTTCCACAGGTAATTCAGTCACTTTTTTTTTTTTGGAGGACAATGACAACAAATGAGGATGAGAATGGAAAAGAGATTCCATGAATGGTTTCCACTGCTTGCTGTTAGCATATCACCAGACAAATGAAGACACTAAATGTATCAGAACCTCCTTGAAACTTGGACTCAAAACAAAATCGTCCTGTTTTCTTCCTCTTAGCACTGCCTATTTACTGGCAAAAAGGAAAGCCCTAATTCTTTACTGGTGCAGCTCCTGGAGTAAAGTCAATCGATGGCTATATGCCCTGCCAGTACTACACTTCCATGACCACTACCTTCCTGCCCCTTGAGCTGTGACAGAAAAAAAATCATAAAGCCACATGTGCAGTAATCATTAAAAATGTCTGGTTTTCTGCAGTTCAGGTTTACCTCAGCTACAGCAACAAAGTGTTACAAAAAACTATGATTAGAAGTATGGGAACCATCGTGGATGAGGTGAAGCTCATCACCATTGACAGCAGAAGCTCTGCTTTGAACTAAATAATTGCTGGTGTTAATTACAGGAGTAGCTCTCCACCAGGGAGTATTTGAGCACTTTTAACAGGGATTACCAGAGATAAGGAGAGCTCTAGCTTGGGTCTGTCTGGCCAAGGTCCACCACAAGGTTCCTCTCTCCCTTCTGCTTCACCTCTTCTCCCAGGAGAAGCTCCCACTATGGTGTTATCGAAAGGTGTTATCGAGGCTCACGGGCATCAGAGTAAAACAGAAAATATGTCTCTTCCTAGGGGCTGGAGCACAGGTCATGGGGAGGAATAGGGAACATAAAGGTTGGAGCTGAAGCAGAAATCAACATGTGTGTGCCAAGCTAACTATTGACAGCTGAAGGTCAAAGACACAGGTCTTCTGCACTGCCCCTGACATTTCTAGCTTTTTCTGCAGCCTAGAATCCATGCCAAGGAGAACTGCATCTACCCAGCTGCTCCTGAGAGTTTAAGGAGAGGAAGAAAATAAAGAAAATAGCTACAGCGGTAGTAAATTAAGACTCATCAGTTCTTCAGAGCACCAGAAGGAAAGAAACCAGAGCATTTATGACAAATCATGGGGTTGGAGGTGACAGTGGGGAACAGCACTGAACAATGACTAAAAAAGCCAGCCTGCACCTGGCACTACCATACCCAAGGCTGTAATTTGCTGCAATCTGAGGTGATAACAATGGCAGTAAATGGGTTACACGTAGAACCAGATAGCCCAAGAATAAGCCACCAACTGCTTCGTAGCAACCACCATCATCACTGCATACTCAGCAGAAGTAGCTACAAAATGCTGCATGCCTGCTCAGAAAGGATGCTGAACATTTGGGTGTGTGTGTGTGTCTTTGAATCCTGCTGAGGCAGGCAGTGCTGTAAGTAGCATCATGAAATGTAAAGTGCCTGTTTCACATAAGCATATGCAAAATTTCAGGGTTTGTGGTAGGGCAAAGGGAAAGGTTGTGGACAGAATGGAACAGACTTGATGCCAAAGATTAAGCTGCAATAAGGCATTTACAAAATAAAGAGTTAAACCTGCTAAAAGCCAGGTTCAGCTGCTTCTAATATTTTTTTTTTTAATAAAATTTAAAAATTGATGCCTCCCTGCAGAAAACTATGCTCCTTTATTCTGAACAACTGCCTACAGGTTAACTCCCCCATGCAGGTCATGCAGCACTGCCTGGATTTGCTCTTCTAAATAATCAACATTTACTATTTCCAGCATCTCCCACAGTACCAAGCACCTTCCACAAAGGGGCTAAAAAATCTGAGGCACTTCTGAATCAAGTGCCCCACAGCAGGAATATTTCCTTATAGCTTCCATCAATAGCTGGCACCTGCCCTGAAGCACAGGCATTTCTAAAGTGGAGGCTAGTCATAACCTAGAAAGAAGAAGGAATTATTCCTTCCTGAGCACCTCGAGCAATGCTGAGCTCTTCTTCCAGAAGGAAGGCACCTGGTTTGCACAAATCTCTTTGTGCATGCCTGCATCTTCACCTTGGGCACTACTGCCCACTTTAGAAAGCGTGATTAGCCTCTTCCAAAGGTTATCCACAAATACAATCAATCCTTCAAGGCTTGGACTAATCCATGCATCATTTTTAAGTATACGTTACACAAGATTGTAACTTTATCACATCACTACTTGCTCTTCCTTCCAAGCCAATGGTAAGGGAATTAAACTGTGGCCCTTGGTGCACCACAATTTAAGACACCACAAGCTGGCAAGTTCCCTGCTTGGTTTTCTTTCTTTCAGTCTGTTCCTGATCTAAGACAGAACTTCATTTCTTGCCTCCACTGCTCCCATTTCTTTATTAGCTCTTTGCAAAAGGCCTTGATGGAGTAAAGTAAATTACTTCTGGTTTCTTTCACCTATTATTTGCTAGTATAGTCTTAGAGCTGTTGCAATTAAGAAGGCTCAATCCTATTATACCAAGTTAAATTAGGTGTTACAGGATATTATTTTATTCCCTGCTGTCTTATGAAGAGACAGCATGAAGGACAGCAGCTGTGAAAAACCAGTTGTTCACACAGACATTAAGAAAAACAGACCTGAAGAGATCATCTTTAAATTGGAGTTTTCTAAGCTTTGCCTATGCTTGGCAGATGAGTGATGAGATAGTAATTACCCAAATTTACAGCACAGCTTGAGCAACGCTGATATCATCAAGATGTTCACATGAATGATGTTCAAGCTTGAGGGACGCGTGGACCTGACTAATGGAAAACAACTGTCAAAGCAGTCTCGGAATGGCAGGTGCCAGAAGGAAGAAGTACCTGCCAGGGTGCCTAGAAGTGCAACCACTCGAACTGAACGCAGGGTGGTGCGATTCCAAGGGCTGGGAGAAGAACACAATTTAAGGAGAAATTCTATCTATTGCTCCAGGAAATAAGACTTTACGGTGCATTGCACTGAGAACAGGCAGCTCATTTTAATGAGATGACAGATCGTTGTCAGCAACCCTACCAGTTTGTTTCTTCCACAGCTCTTAAGTGATCCTCCCTCTCCAGCAAGGCTTCATCTTTTTCAGAAATGAGGTGCTCTAATGTCAGTCTCATCAGTTGGTTGATGGTGCATAATGATCATTCAGCTCCTCTGCAGTGCACTCTCTGTTTCTTGGGTGTTGATCTTTTCTTACACTTCAAACTACCCCTTGGCATCCTTTCCTAACTGCTAGGCCAGGTAAAATAGGCATGTTGTAGGCCAGTATTTGTACCCAGCAAACCGCATCTGCTCCTGTCCACTTACACGTGCATTCGCTCTTACTGAAGCCCTAGGCCCTGTGTGGAGTGCAAGTCCCCCACCTCTGTGCAGGTTACTCAAAGACAGGCAGGTGGCATTTTATTCTTGGGCACTTGGGCAGAAGACAGGGTTATATCAAGGACAGCATTAGCACAGCACACAGTACCGGGAAGTCGTTAATTGCTTGTATGGACCAACGTCGCCGGGCAGAGCGAGGAGACATCTGTATGTGAAAACGTTATACCCAGGAAAAGGGAAGAAAGACACCAAGAAAATTAAAGGCAAAAGGTAAATAAACTGAAATGAAAAGGGCCCTGAACCAGCAGAGTAAGAGATACTGTTCCCAATGGTTCTGTTACACAACGAACAGTTGCAAACCACAATCCCCCCTTTCATCCATACACAATTGTACTGCACATTACCTATGGCCCTGGCAAAGCAAGGGCTGCTGTGTCTGTGCCCCACACCAGCCTCTGTGGAAGACTTTGGCAACCACAAATCTGAATAAAGTCTTCCACATGGAGTTATATCATTGCAAGAAGCACTGAACTGCTTCATGTGATCTTGTTCATACCATGAATTGACAGCAGAGCAGAGGACAACACCCTGGTGCCCCACATGCCAGGCTCCTACTCTAACCAGTTTTACTCCTCTCGGCTGAAGAGGAAGGCAGCTAAGTGCAAACTGCGTAATTTTTAACACAGCTGTCCAGTGCCATGGCACAGAAATCTGCAGGAAGCTAAATAAACACCTCCTGCTTACTCAGATACCCCTTTCACATCCAGCATCCTCCAGGACTTCATTCACTGGAACCTGCTGTAACTGTTCACTTTCATTTTAAACAATAAAAGCCGCATGTCAGGATATTAGAAGGGATGTAGAGACCCCGCTACTTGGCAGGGCCATGTGGAAATTGTCATTATGGGATGAGGAACTCATTCAGGTTGAGTGAGCAATCAAATTCATTGATTGACTATGCAGAATAGCTCCAAAGCAGGCTTTCATTACAAACTTGCAGACATTTCATTAAGTATTCAATGCAGTATTATAGCAACAATAAATGGAATCTCTCAAAGCACATTACTGTGGACTCACTTGAAAAAAATTTTCTGTTATAGTTCTGTAAGAGTCAACACAACAAAAATTCGTGTCGTGTGCAATGTATTGTACATTTATTTCCAGCTGGTGATAGCAGTCAGGACCATCAGCCATGCCTTCAGCCTCTACTTTCCTTTGCATCTCGCTGCTGGGAGAACCCTGCAGTCAGGGAGCCAAGGGGTGAGGCTGGCTGCAGGGCCCCACAGGAAGAGAGAGGAGAAGACTGCAGCCTTGTGCTACAGGTTCCTCCACTAGGCCTCACAAGAGGAGAAAAGGGTTAGTTGAAGGAAATTCGATATAGTGGAGAAGCAGCAAAACTAAGCTCAGTCCCCCCACAAAGTCCTGCTCTCCTGTAGAGTCACTGCTGCCAGCCTACATTCCCATGCGCTGTGAGTCTGAGAGGTCTGCAACCAGGTGGGCACCAGGCAAAGCCTGAGGGATGTCCTGAGAAGCAGCAGTTTCCAAGCCCTGCCAAATTCCCTGATGGGAAGCATGAGGACACTGCCGTCACCACCCCTGTGTACAGCTGTCCCTCAGGCAAGGCTGAGCTGTCCCCAGGTCCCCACTGGCACAACTCTCTAACTTGGGGGAGAAAAACACAGCCATGGCACCTTCTTTAAAAGACATCCAGGTTTGAAACACTGATGGCATTGCCACAGTATAGATACAGCTTCTCCTTTCTCCTGACTACTATTCTGGGTTTTTTTTAAGGAGTGAAAAAGAGGGAGGAAGAAAGGAGGAGTGTGCATGTGTGAACAAAAAGTGAGAAAGATACATGTGTGTGTATATATATACACACACATTTAAATGAGCACAGAAAGGCTCAGTGCCAGATTTGGTTTCATTTTGGTTTACTAAGGAGAACT
The DNA here is from genome assembly GCA_013401315.1 of Balaeniceps rex. NCBI lineage: Eukaryota > Metazoa > Chordata > Aves > Pelecaniformes > Balaenicipitidae > Balaeniceps > Balaeniceps rex. The sequence continues at coordinate 22,017 of VYZW01000003.1, forward strand.
CTGTTGGGTTCAGCAGCTCCCCTGCCTTTATGGGAACATGACATGTTTCCTGTCTAGCAGTGGGCAAATTCCATTTGTTTGCTAATGGTAGCGATGCCAGTGGTTGCTACATGGGATTTAAATACCTGGTTATCACTGACAAATTCAGTTTTAGGGCTGAAGTTATATAACATGAGAGTTTAACACACAAAATTTCAATTTTTATTTAATGCAAATATAAAATCCAAGCTTCAGAGCAAGGAGCTAACTAGACTCAGAGTCTGGGCTTTTTAAAATCCTCACAATGAAATTAAATAAAAATATGTAGCATTGATCTAATAGCGGTCATGACATCCACTCCTGAAGAATCAGAAAACCTTTGCTGAAGGGAGATACAGGTTTTGTTGGTGTTGTTTTTTTTTTTTTTAAACTATTTCATCTGCAAGAACATTTGAGCTAGCTCCCTTACACTTCTTCCAACCCAGCGTGCAAGGAGATAGCTTGGCAGAGGGAACAGGAACACAGGAATTTTCTCTGGCTTTCAGCAGACATGGCTACACACATGCTTTGTTCTCTCAACCTTTATTCCCCCTGACAAAAATCTTGTCGCCATCAATACAAGGGCTGCAGAGACAGGTCACATGAAATTGCACCAAGATGCTTCCACATGTTATTTTTAGCCTTGTCTGTCATCTTAGAGAGCTGTGTGTCAGAGACAAGCATGCTACAGAGGACAGAGGTAGCTCTTTAAATAAACTCTCCTGTGAAGACTAGAACAGGCTGTAAAATTCTTATACCAGGCAGCACCATTTTCTCTTCTCATCAAAAAGAAGTTTGTATGGGGGAAAAAAAAAGAACGGGGACTCTGAGAGTCTTCTGGGGTCTGTATGGAGGCAACGCTTGCAATGGGGAGAGAGGTATAGTGACTAACTCTCATCATGTAAGCAGGACACAGTCCCAGAGGGGTCAGCTGTTGTGTCCAGCACTACTGGGAAAAATCAAGACCTCTTTCAGTGCCCAGGAAGGATGAGAGCTCAAGGCTCTGACTTTCCCTCTACTCCCGGCACAGGAGTTCCCAAGCTCCACTGCAGCAGAGTGCAGACAGCTCTTCGCTCTCCCTGGGTACCTGGAAGCTCTCCATTGCTGCAGCAGATGAATGCCCTCAGCACAGACAGTGAGCAAACTACTCGAATGCCCTGAATTCTCAGGCTCTTGGTGGAAGCTTACCATATTTTTTACAAGCCACTTCACCCACTGCTGAAGCACAGAGAGACTGTTTCTGAGCAAGCTGCATGGCCTATTACTCCCACAGCATCTGCTCTGGGCACACCGGGCCCTCAGCTGCTTCAGAACTACCCTATGGCCACCCTACAATTACCAACAGGTCTTCCTCACCCACTACATCCCAGAAGGAAACAATCCCACTCTCCCCCAAAGCCTTGCTTGCAAACAGCAACGACAGCAAGACCTACACCTAAACCAGAAGTACGTGGACTCCAAGATCTTTGGAGAATCATATAGGAATGATTTTTGTTTAAAACAGTCCAAAGGGGCACATATCCTTGAAAAAGACATCTGTAACAGAAATAACCCAAATAGAACCCATAATCCAGGAGAGGTTGTCAGTAAGCTGCAGAGAGCCGCAACCCTTTGCAGTTACATATATCAGGGAGTGCAGAGAAAAGCAGAGTTGCCTATATGTACTTATCTGGAGACTACAACTTCCTAAGTGTGAGATTTTAACCCTATGTAATGCAAAAGGAGACAGGAAGCTGTGATGGTCAGTGTAGAGAGATATCAAAATAAGCAGGTCAAATGCTAGAGAGGATCAGTAAAGAAGTTACTAATAGGAGATAAATCCATGTGACATTTTTACAGAGCTGCCTGTAAAAGGATGCCTTCTTGAGAAAAATATGAAGTTTCTGTAACCAGCAATGCTCACAGCTATATGAAAGGAATACAGGTCATAAAAGCTAAAGTGTTAGGAAAGGCTTTCTGGTCTGGTACTTACCCTCTCTTTGTAGTAGAAGGAGCTAATGGAGACCTGTTCCTTCTCACTGCGTGTCGGACTCCCACTGTACAAACGCAGATTGCCTGGAGTCTCTGTGCGGATCTTCATCGGAGTAATGAGGCCACTATGGTATGCTGATAAAGCTGACAGGGACCTAGAAACAAGAGAATACACTTTCAGGAGCTTTCACCCACCAAATTGCCCTGGAAGCTCACACTGACATCTCCACTAACCCAAGCTGCTAGCAATGTTTCAGGTGTGTTGAAGGAAGGAGCCTCTGCTGAGGGCCAGTGACATGAGACCAGCCTCTCTGTGTTGAGGGCACAGCTAACACTAGAGGTCGGTACTTTCTCAGGGTCAGTAGCTCCAGTGTCGGATCTGATATTCTCCTGCTTTCCTGCCCATGACAGCAGCACACCTCAAACGCAACGCAGGGTACTCACCTGGGCGTGGGCTCCGTTGGGGACACCGCACGGTGCATGGTCATGGGTCTTGTGAAATACACCAGGTACCCTGAAGAGACAGGACATGGCATAAAGATCACGTAACGAGAAGTAGATTACCCGGGGTGGTTTACACAGGGAAACCTGGTCATTTAAGGTATCAGAGTCAAGGGGCTGGGTGCCTATACACTACCCTGAGCGCTTTTAAACTACAAGCAGACAACCACATTTTCTCAAACCAAATCCACTCCCTGCAAACCCATTAAAGAGCATGTTTCATTTAGATGATTGTCTTAAAAGCACCATCTCAAGTGACTTACAGATGTTAGAGGAAAGACAGTAAAAGAAAATGAGCAGATACATACTAATGTTTTAACTCTTCACCAGAACTTGTCAAGCACTGATACTCCAGAGGCAAGTGAGGTGATGTTTGGCTATGCAGAGAAACCATTGCAGGTGTACGACTCCCCTTTTCAAAAGGATAACCCAAGCCATCTGAAGCCAACTCCAAAGTACTCTCTCACAAACCTTACCCCATTTGTTAGCATCTCAAGTGTCTTCAGCCACCCACTCTTGCAAGAGTTTCAGGACTTAGCAGGTTTCACTGAGCCTATTCAATGCAATACTACTCTGTTTTACTTTTGCTGGGAATTCAGTGAGGCCTGTATGAAAAGCAGCTTTCAAAACATGCTTGAACCAGGATGCGGTCAGGTCTGGAGGAGGCATGCTTGCATCTGAAACAGCTCAGTGAAACTTAACAGCTCTTACTCAGACCTTAACCTGTTTTTCAAGGATGATCTTTACACTGTACACACTCTCCTGGAAACCTGGACGTGATTGTACCCCATCTCCCATTGAGCAGAAGTTTCCCAATGACCTTGGGAAAGCTATTTTGGACAACAGAAATGAGAATGAGAAAAGAGTTGTTAGTAACAAGAATACGGCTTCAGCAAGGGTTAAGTGCAATCCTAAATCACTGTAATTTTGTGAAGGCTGAGAGCCAGAATATGTCCAGCAGTTTGATGCTGGTAGGAGAGAACTAGGCAAGGAAAACAGCTATTCCCAGCCTTCCGTAAAAGGTCTGTCAATGCCTCTGGCATACCACAAGCCAAAGGCCATCTCTTCAACTACTCCTGGATTTCTAAATCCTAAAATCCCACATGCAACACCAACTGCAAACACTCATTGCACGGCAGTGACCAAAGCCTTGTCTTGTTCAGAGGCAAGTGTTCCCCAAGATATCAAAAGGACCATTTCCCTGGTAGCTGTTGTAACATATCAGCGATGGGGCTAACCTGCACCACAGAACCTGGCTCCAGAGGTCCGTGGAAATGGGATGTTAGAGTCCTGGTAGGAGCCATAGGCATTGGAGACCCGGGCAAACGTGGGCAAGGAGGGTGTTACGGAGTTTGACAAAGCGTAGGGATTGCTGGACGTGCTGTCCTCTTGGTTCTGAAACAGAAGTTACCCAATGTCACACTCCTGCTGCCACAGGAAGGAAACCGAGCTGTAGCACTGGGCATTGCAGTGCCAAGCAGCCTCACGGAAGGTGCTTGTCGAGTCCGAGCAGATCAAGCACAGAGCATGGTTACTGCTCTGGCTGCAAAGGCACTTGCAAGCACACTTACCTTTGAGGAAAGGGCTTCTCTGGCTGCTTGTCCAGAGATTTCTCTCCCACCACAGCCATGTTGAAACACAGAGCCTAACTTGGGGTGAAACAGCGGGAAACTATACGGAAAATCCAACCTTCAGACTCTGGATATGACTCTCAATGCAGGGAGCTGAGCTAAACCCGATACCTCAATGATGCAAGTGAGACAAAGTCTCCTTAAATAGGAATACCACACAACTGTGGGGGGTCAAATGCAGGTTAGGAGTCTTGAAGTGAGGAAGGCAGGTGGTGTGAAATACTGGGGGACTTCAGGCCTATGCATAGGAATTTTGGCAGAAATCTGAATTTATTTGGATAAAGATTACTACAGTTCAGGTTTAAAGGAATTCTTTGAAGGCAGCAGTGCCTGGCTTGAGTCATCAGATTTCCATACAATGGAGAAAGTTTCCACTCTTACAACATTACTACTGAAACCAAACAGAATTAAGCCTTTCCATGTAAAAAAAGCCCTTTATTTGTGATGAATAAACAAAGCCTCTCGGAAAAGAAACCTGAGGAGACTCTCCAATCTTTCCTTGAATGCTAAAAACACCCACTCTGGTACACTTCACCCCCACACAGACATAATACCTGACACTGGGATGCTGAGTAGGTATCGCAGATCTCTCAGCTAAGGGCAGAGTGTGACTTGGATTTATCTGCAGTATCATCCCTACAAAACCCCAGCACAAGGCTTCAGAAAAAACAGACTTTCACAGTTTCTTTTTATGATAGAAGAAAACAAAGACCCTAGAATAGGACTAGCAGGATCTTTGACTAGAACTGAGGAGGTAAAGACATCTGCCACTGCCTTTCAGACAAGAATGAATCCATCAGCTCCCCAAGGCCTCTTACCTTCTCTCACAGATGATAACCATGCCCTGGCACTCAGTGAGATATAGTCTGAGCTGGGAAGCTACCAAGCACCACTAAGATGCTCCAGCCCCCAGTCATTCTTGTTAACCTGAATATCAGCGAGCATGCAGAGCTCCCCAAAGCAACAAACCTTCAGGGCCTGATTTTCAGAAACAAAACACATCTAATCATCTGCTCAGTTTCCTTCAACATTAACCAGAAGTGCTTACACAAATGTAACGGCCAGTCACAGGGGTCTATTTACATGTCTAATGAGGCCAGACTCTCACTGCACAGTCAGCAGTGTGGGATGTGGAAGAAGACAACAAACTAGGGCAGAAAGCCCACGCAGTTTGCCATACCACAACAGACTCCAGCCAGGAGACCAGCTGACGCAGGCAGGGCTCCAGGCAGCTCTGGTTCCGCTTCACTTTCTGCAGAGAAGTGTCTTTCAGTATCTGGAATACATACAAGATGCAGCTTGAATCATGGTTACATCCACACCTTCCCCACATCCTTTTTTGTCTGCAGAACAACTAAAATGCCAGGATCCAGAGAGGCCAAAGACATCCTGTAACATCCACTGGAGCCATACTGACCCACTGGTGTGCTGTCTGCTTTGAGGAATGGCTGTGAGCTTTGATCAGAGCACTGAGAGTTCACCTAGATTCAGCACACTCTGAGCCAGGATTTGAGCTTCTATAGTACTGTAGCCCATACGTTCCATACCAGTTTGTGGCAAATTGAATCAGTTTTTTTTCAGGAAGGAACCCAAATTGATCCATCTACCTGCTACTGGGGAAGGAATTTCATCAGCAATAGGACTTCCTAACACCAGATGATCAAACACCTGGTCTGGAATTAGCAGGGCATGTGTAAAACGTCTCCTCATTTTTAACAGTTTGTGCAAGAGAGCAGGAAGCAACACCCCAGCTCAAAAATATTATCTTTCTGCAGCTGGATGCTTAGCTGGTCATTTTGGGGTTGGGGGCAACTGCATGAGAAGAAGGATGTTAGGGATCCTCAGGCAATACACATCACACAGGAATACAGTAGCAGTGAAGAACACATGTTCAAAAGCACCAGTGGAGAAAGGCATATAATAGGCTCCAAGCCCAACAAAAACCTCATCCTAGGACCTCCACACTGTATCAGTTCAAAGTGACCTGTGGTATGTCTTCAGCAAAGTCAGACATTTTATTGTGTCAGTAAGCTAGACATCAAGTGTCCAGCATTTGTATATTTATAAAGACAGTGTACACTCCTCACACACCTTCAGCAGCTTTGCCTTCATGGAGGCAGTGATTGAGGTCGGATTGATGAACTGGAAGGATGGTGCAGCATTATTGGGATACTGGACGGGGAACATCACCAGCATCCTGACTCTGTGGTTGCCGCAGTGCACTGACACCGTACAGCTACGACTCACCGCATCCATCTGTGTGAGGAAAAGCAATTGCTCTGTAGTTAGATCTCCAAGGACCTTTAAACTTATAGTGGCTTAAATTCATGCTGAGGGGCTGATTCCTCTGCACACCCATAGGACGAAGTCATGCTGTTCTCAAGGGCAGCGAACACAGCGACAGCAAAAACCCCAGGCAGATAGGGACAGTCTCAGCTCGCACCAGCAGACTGCCAGTCCAGCATCCCAGCATCTGGAGACCACAGCCAGCGCAGGCTGTGCCAGGAATCAGGCTCTGCTCCCTACAGCCATTGCACCCCAGCCCACTTCACCTAGCCGTGGACAGCTCCAGGCCCACTGCAGCAGTGATAGGCACCATCTAAGATCATACAGCACTGTCTCAGAAAACTACATCAGGATCATGCCATGAGCTGTGAAACCACAGGGGTGGGAAAGGAGACAGGCAGATGCCTCGAGCCTCCCATGCCAGTACAGTGCTGTGCCTCCAGCCACCTTCCACGCACACAGGAGGGTTTCGGATGCAAGGGAGATGCCAAAACTGAGGGAGAGAGTGCAGGATAGGGAGGGCCTAGCAGATAGGTTCAGAAACAGGTGAAATGAGATCAGCTCCGTGTAGTGGAATAAATCACTTCCCACTCTGCAGTCTAGGCAGAGAGGAAAACACTGTCTAGCCTTCTCAGGACCAGCGCCAGCGTACTTGCTGTGCTGAAATACTTCCCTCCCAGTGTCTCGGATTATTCTCTTTCCTACTACCCCTGGCCAAGAGGATCTCTACAGCTCAAAATAAACCTTGTTTACAGGCAGCAGTCACTGCAGCAAAAAAGGTTCCCCTCAAAAAGCTCCAATGAGCCAGCCTGCCCACATGCCCTCCTAACAAGCCAGAAAAAGGAAACTCTTTACCTCCACATTGACATTTCGGATCTGCACGTTGATCAGTGAAAACTCCTGCTGCAGTGTCTGAGGCAGCCCCAGCTGGTCCGTTTTCTTTCCCACCAGGGGGTCATTCAGGAAATCTTCTTTTAAGGCTGACATGAAAGATGGAGAACAGGTTGAGACAAGCTATAATAGACAGACTTTTGGCACGCAATACCAGCAGGCAGCCAAGACAGCAGGCTTTCCTCCGCTCTTCTGACATATAGAGGTATGAGTTTTATCTGGCAAAGACCTGGGAGCTGGAGGGCCTCAGCTGTTGTTTAGTGGCAGGCTTCTGAGCCTTGCTCTTCAAAAAAACAAACCTATCTGCACACAGGTTTCCCAGGAAGGTTACAGAAGCTGCCTGTACTCTGTACAGCCCTAAATGGTCTGTCTCTACTCATTTGAGACCCCTTCTCCTCCCTACACAGTACTGCCAGAGTCACAAAACAGCTGAACTGGAGCCTCTCAGTTCAGCGGGAAAGAACTGCTGCCAAAGCAAGTCTCCAGGAGGAGCTCTGGTCTTTGGGACTCACACCCCACCACTCTTGGCTTTCAGGGAATGCTTCCAAAGCGTAATAAGGCTCTTGGAGAGAGAAGAGGGTATTTCTGGCCCTAGTAGAGGCTTAATTTGTTTGTAGCCGCCATTTGCATTTAATGTTGCAAAGCACTCTAGTGCTTTAATGGTCTTTAAAGACTCATCTAAATGCTGGGTCTAGCTGTCTGCTTCCAACAGTTTTCAGGAGGGCAATAACCCCTGAAGACCAGAATACATTTAAACAGCCAGGCAAGTGCTGCAGGACACAAGGAATTATGATTAAGATAGCAAACCTGACTGAGTTTCAGAAAAATTGGTTTCTGCCTGTGGTCATCCCCGGCTTTTGCCTTGTATCTTGCTATGTACCCCCATTAGGGCAGGGGCAGCTCATTCTGTCACGGGTTTCGCTGTGGCACCACTTCCTAAGAAGACCAAACGTATTTTTTTGATGATGGTTCAAAGGACACAAGGGAAGTTCTGATTATTCAGCTGTCATTCTCATACTTGCAATATCATATTGCACAGACTATTCCTAGCAAAAAAATGAATGACAAGAAATGCAAAAAGCTGTCCTTTTACAGGCGTTTGCCCAAAAGTTACTGACTTTGCTGCTGGGACAAATATATCTGGTTTTACTGTTGCCCAGTGGGTTGCTGAATTTGCATAGGTAGGATGCTTAGCTACTCATTCCTCTTTGCGATTTTATTGTAGTGCTTAGATACACTTCACAAAAGGGAGCTGAAAAAGGGATTAAAGGAAGATCAGTGGCTCTCGGGGAAGATAATTATTTCTAGCTCAAGACACCACATAGCTTACTGAAAAGTGATCTCTGAGGTTCCCAATATAGGCAGTACCCTCCCTTTGTCTTCTTCTCCCATTCCCTTCCAATTAGTTTCTAATCCCCAAAAGCCCATGTATTTGTTTAGATTCCTAAAGATCCTTTATAGGCAGCAGCCAGTGAAGAGAGCGGTACACTGAAGACACAGCTGGTAGGCTTTCTGATTCATCTGCAGAGTGCTGTTCTCTTCAAAGATCCCCCAAAGTGCTTTACTGATATAAAATGGAGACTTTGTCTGCAGCTGAAATGCAGCCACCTCCAGGGTGAAACATCAACAGTCCACAATAGCTTTTAGGCTAGAAGGAACTGAAATTCCTACCTAGGGACTTGCTTGCGCATTGATCCTGCAGTATTTGCAGCAAAATCTACCCGGCTACAGAAAAGCCATTTTCATTCCTTTTGGCCACAAGGGAAACCTTAACAGTCTGAACAAAAGCCAGACCCACACAGAAACCACGTAGGACATATGAACATGATCTCATCAGGGACAGTGAAATAGTTAACTCTCTCCTGGGGAAAAGGAGAGGTCAGGCGGCCAGCATGAGAATGCTTAATGCTCCCAGCTGGATCAAGAGAGGCTGTGCTTCCCCACACAGCACTGCTCATGGTGAGCACAAGTAACTGGAGCTTTTTCTATCGTTATTATAAAACCCTCATGTGGACAGAGCTGCTGACAATTTTTAGAAACTTGTTCTGCTGCCACACAGGACAGGCAGCAGAGAACTTCACTGGGATTTGCTGGGCAGGAAACTTCCAGTTAGGAAGAAATGCCTTCCCTAAGGGACCCCACAGCTGGCTCCTTTATTCAGAGGACAGATATCAGACCACTTCCCCCTCTTCTCTCCAGTTTGTTGGCAAGTCAAAGGGTGAATTGAATTGCTTCCCAGTAAGCCTCTCACATGGGGATCCATTGTAGCACTCTGCTACAATACAGAAAGGAACTGCGAATTTAAACACAAGTTGACGCAAAGGCATGGGAGCACCCATTTCTTCTCCCTCATTATTAGACATAGAAATCTCTTTAGATAGCTTTTTCATGTGCACATCATCACCATGGGTCTCAGCTGCTGCAATCTTTTCTATTCTGGTACTTACACTCTTCAAACACTTAACACCCTGAATGTTTAACCTGGCCAGAGCCTTAACCACACAAACACTCCTTCGCATTCCTTCCTTGCATGCCTTCTCTTCCATAAAGTCAAATCAATGCTTATTGTTAAAGCCTCTAACCCATTCCCATCCACCCATCTGGTACTCAGAAGTCAGAGATACTGTCCGTCCCCCTCTGCTCTGCCAGCCTTCAGCCACCTCTCATCAATACGTGAACAAAAATTCACGAGCTGTCTCCATACTACCTCTGGTGGATGGGAGAAGACACCAGCAAGCATCTCCATGTTAGATCAGTTCACACAGTGACCCCAACAGCAGCGTTTAGGTACCAGGTGTGATGTAAGCAGCTTGTGTCAGAGTGCCTTACCCATATGCTCCCCTCTTTTGTGGCCTCATCGCTCAGCTTAAACTGAACTACCTTCTTAAAAGCCAGAACTGACTTTCTGATTGGCTTATTTTTGGCAGCAAGCCACAACTACGACCTAAAGAGAATGCAACTAAATTATATTAGTGACAAGGAAGAGCTCTGTTTTGCAGCTAGAATGTGTCAGAGGAGAAAAAACATGGGAGGACCACCCTGAGAAACCCCTGTATTGTCCCTCCTCCCAGATGGGGAATCCATTAACCTTTGAAACAGCACCAGTTTGTGCTTTGCCTATGATGTTATTTTCTTATGCCAAGATGCATCTTCTTCCCAACACAAAGAGAGCTGGTGGTTGAAGTGCCATTGCTTGTCTCACCTTCCTCATCCCCATGCCCAGAGTTATGCTGGGGCTCAGAGTCCTGGTGGTGAAGGGTCTTGTCTGGCTCCGGCAGATGAGAAATCCCATCGATGAGGTCCTCGACTCCATCCAGGATATCATTAGCACACAGCTGAAAAGAACAAACACACCCACATGCTGCACTACAGAAACCAAACCGTGGAAAGAGCCACCACTAAACAACTTGTTTCTCCAGGGAGCTGGATTTGCAAGGTAGGTCTGTCCACACAACAGTCATAACTAAGACCTCAGCATTGTTTCTGTGACAGAGACAGATGATCTTCCACTTTCCAGCATCCTCAGCTCTGTCACCTCAGGCAGCCTAGCCAAATGTCCTGCTCACTTACAAAGCCACTTAACTGACAGGGCCATTCTAAGAAAGAGAGGTTTTACTTTAATCAAAACTAAAACTGATATGACTTTAATTCCTTGAATTAATTTGTCAAAACTGGTTTAATTTTTAGATCAGATATAACACTTTCTGCTTTTGATATTTACACTCCAGTAGGATCTAGAGACCTGGGTACATACTAGGGGCCCTAGTGTTCTAGGTCCTGTATCAAAAAGAGACCATGAAAACTTGTATTTTAAGTTCAGCACAAGAAAACAGGGAAGATGAAGAGAAGAAACACAGGGAGAAGAAAGGATAAGGGTGTCAGGCAGCAAATTACAGCATTGGTCACCAGCAACATGCCATCATGTGTGTAGTTTGATCCAGACAAAGACAAGGACAAAAGAGCGGGAGCAGCAGAGGAAGAGTAAAGACTCTGACATGGATGAACAATTGGTTTAAAGACAGCAAAGAAATAAAATATTCACAAATATATCAGGTAGGAGTAAAGGGTCATTTTTCACAGAGAAGGTTTGTTACAGACCTGCAGGACTCCTGCAGGATCTGTGCTGGGAACACATGCTTCTCAACATATTCATTAAAAACCTGGAATAGGAGGTGAATAGCGATATGACCAGGTTTGCTGATGCCACCAAGTTATTCAGGGTAGTAACAAGCATGGCTGACTGCAAACAATCACAGAAGGACCTTACAGGAGTAACTATACTAAAATGAAAGATAAACTTCAGTTCAGATAAATATAAAGCAATGCATACAGGGGAAAAACAGGAAGGTCAGGCTGACTGAGTGAACAAGACGTAGAGGCCAGACTAAGCTGATGTTTTCATGGAATTATGCCCAACAATTTAAAAACCAAAATGAGTACTGGGAATTCTTCGGAAAGAACAAAGTTCAGATCCCCATCCCAAAAAGTATACAGTAGAACTGAGAAAGGGTCATGAAAGGCAAAAGGACAATCAAAGTTCTTGTACAAGGGATGAAGTAAATCAAGACCTTTTGACTTGAAAAAGGAGGCAGCTGAGGAGGGATATGATGGAGGTCTACAGAATCATGAGTAGTGCAGACAAGATGGCTGCTCATTTCATCTTCAGTGTAATGAAACTAGCAGGTTGCAAAATAAACAAATGAAAGGAGCTGTTTTTCCACACAACGTGCAGAAAAGCCATGGAACTCCTTGTCCATAGGATGTTTAAGATGACAAAAATTTACACAGGTCCAAGAAAAGACAGAACAAGTCTATGGAAGTAAAACTCATCAAGCTCTGTCAAATACAAAGATGCCAGCCTCAATGAGCCTCTAAGCTGCAAACTGCAGGAGGCTGGGAGGGCATTTGAGAGAAACATCACTCCATACTTGCCTTGTTCTTATTCTCTTCCAAGACATCCACAGCTGAAGATGAGATAGGGCAATATGAGCCATCATGGCCATGTGAACCTCTGGTCTGACCCAGCACAGCTGTTCTAGTAATTGCATCAGCAATTTGTAACTGCTGCCAGACAGCAGAACAACAGGATTCACACTGGCTGCGCCAGGCTAAGAGGCAAAGGAAACAAGGGGAGGAAGTGGAGGTCACAATCCCTACATTTACCCGATATCTAAAATACCAAGAAAAAGTCATACAGTCTTGCAGCCATGGAGGTGGCATCTTCAGAGGCAATGCAAGCAGTAACTGATCTCCACCTTCCCCAAACGACTTCTACGCTTACTGTTATACAGCAAAGCTGCCTTGCACTTCCACAGAAGCTTCTGAGGCACAGAGAGAGGCCTCATCACAGGTCTCCCTGGGGATGTTTCTGGGCTGGAGCTGAAGAGGAAAGTGAAGTGACAGCTGGCTGCTGTGTCTGCAGCTCTAGGATGTCAGAGGAGTACTGGGAGTGCAAGGAAAGGGAGGTGAATCCACCCTGTAAGAAAACTGTCTACAGTTCAAGAGCAAAACTGTTTACATACCCTCTGCAGCTGAGAGTCAATCCGCCACATCCGCAGAGTCTGATCACGGGACCATGTAACTAGCTGGTAGTCTTTAGAACCTAAAAAGGACAGAAACAACTTATAGACCCCCCTGAAAACAGAGACTATCTCAGCCCTGCATTTAGTGTAAACAGATTCAAGAAAGCCAGCAGGGAGATCCAATGGATAAGGCACTAAACCGAAAGGCAGAGTGAGTCCTTTTCTGCTTTGAATTGACCTAGGTGCATCAGCCTTTATGCCTCCCTGCACCACACCTCTAAATGGGGTATAATTTACAGACAAAAAGCACAAAGTAAGTATAATGAATGTGATGCAAGTTTTCCAACTAGGAATGAACAAGATCTACCACAATACTTATTTAAATAGAAGACATAATATAGTTAAGAAACAGATTTATTTTTACAGTAACTGTAAAGTTAAAATATCTTCTAGTTCATCATATCTATTTCAAGATGCAGATGTTTTAAAACATTTCTAAGCTAAGAAAAGCTGGTTCTACCCTCCCCCTTTTTCCTTCTGAAAGACTTGGATGATGCCAAGACAAGTTCAGGTTGTAACGAAATACATCTAGCCACATACTATCTATCAACAGATAAAGGTACACAAACTTACTTATGCCCGTGTTTAGGCCTTGTGATACAAGTTTCCCTTGTCAAACAGCTGCTATGCTTAAGAATTTGCTGCTGCACAGCTGCTTCCTACAGCCCTCTGCTGAGGCACAGGGGCTGTCTAAATACAGCACAGCAGACTCTGTGGAAGGAGATTTGCGCTATCTTGGTTGTCTCCGCATTGAAGCCGATTTGGAATGCTTGTATGATTGATTTATGTTGCTTGAGATGAGCACAACTTCCAGCCTCAGACATATATCTATTAACTCAGCTAAGACAACACAACTGTGGTTCAAGCCTGCTTGAATGTTTATTCACAAGCTGTCTCAGACTGCACCTCCAGATCCTAACATGGTTCTATATCGCTCTCCTCTTTTTGAAAGAGGAAAAGCAAGGTATAGAGAAAAAGGTGACTTAACTGAATTGCCCCAGCAGCCGGTGGCAGAGGGTTGTATCAGAACTTTTACACAGCACTGTAAAGCAGTACCACAAGTGACACCAAAGCCAGATGTGCTTGTTCTGTTGATGGCAGCTGAGGTGCCAGAAACAAAGCTGTGCTTTGTGTGGTTATCCAGCCTCTAATATGGAATCTCCTATATTTAGCTGCCTACACTGGAAAATTTAGTCAGGATTGAACTCTAACAGCAGCCTCTCTATCCCACGCTCTTCCTCCCCTGCCTTTGCCAGCACATAGATAAGGTGGATTTGCTGGGTCTGTGGTCTGGGATACACTGGAGGCTGCTGATCTAGGCAGTGATGCGAGGGGTTAAGTGGTTAGCCTGCAGCTCTGAGCAGGGGGAAGGTGCCTGCACTTGTGCACCCATCTAATAGTTTGTACAATTTATTCTGAAAGATCCATTTAAAAATAGACTCACAGGAGAGTGGAAGCAATTAGAGTCACCGTTGACCCACTCAGCATACGGTAGATTTGCTTTGTTAGCATGGAAACAACAGGGCAATGCTTCTGTGGGCAGTGCCATAAACCAAGTACAAAACAGCTGTAACTTGAGGGGGGGGCAGGAAAGTGGGTAGGAGCTACTCCAAGGAAAGACAAGAGTCAAATGGCAATAGCACAAGCATCGCAGCCAGGAGCCAGGCCTCCACACCCCTGGTTAGCCAATGGCCACAGCACAGGGGAGAAGGCACATACAGCCTTGAACTCACCTTCTTTCTGCTTCCTCCACTGAAACTCCAGCACCACATCATCATGTCCCACGAAAGTGTGGACAGGCGTGTTCAAGTCAAAGACATTCCAGAGAAGGAGACTGTTCTCTCGCCGGAGCTGAGGGACCATCACTGTCACCAGACCATTGCTGAAAGGCTTGAGAGAGAAACACCCTTCCAGTTAGCCTTGGGGAATTATGCTCCCATGCTGCTGTTATCATACTTTAATTTTTCCCTTTTCCCACCAACAAGAATGCGTGGGTTTTAAAGGAGCTCAGCACAAAACAGAACCAGGCCTAAAACTGGGAGGCTCCAAGGCAATTGCTGTGCAAAACCAGTGTCTTACAAGGGATAAGATGCAGTACACTGAGATATTCAATGCAGCTCACTTAAGATTAATCATTTCTTTCTGCTGCTTCCTCACTTTTCAGCTGTGAGGCTGGAGGGACTTAATCCTTGACTTTTCACATGGGATCCTTATGGCAATTTGCCTGGAGCTGCAAGAACTGCTGCCTGGGGACTGAGCCCCAGCAGCTGCTCAGGGTCATGACGCTCAGAGGAACACTGGAACCCAGTCCTACACCCCCCACCATGGGGTCGGGGAAAGGGGATCAAAGACTCAAGGCACAGCACTGACTTCAGGCCACATTCAGATCTCTGGGGAAGAGAACGGATATGACTGATGTTAAGAGCCTTAGCTTCACATGGCTGGGTGCTTGCTCTATAAAAGGCAACAGTTCCTGGATTTGATATGCTGTAAAGAGCCCACTGTGGCACACTTGGAAACCTTGAGGATAGAGGAGGCACTCAGGGCAGAAGACCACTGCAGTGCTCTGTGCAACAGGTACCAATACTGCAGCTGAGTGGAAAAACAGGACAGCAAGAGCAGCAGCCACTTTCTGAGCCTCCTACGCCCAGAGCCAACCACCTGCACCTGGGTTTCTCCTCCCCAGGAGGACGTGGCCACAGACTGGGATCTCACACTACTAGTCATTCCTTTTCCCAAGTGCCCCCATTGTGGACATTGCTTTTCTAGGCCTTTTAAGCACCAGGAGGGATTTTTAAAGTCAACTTAATCGTGTCCAGAGTAGAACTAGTGAGAAGCCCTTCAGCAGTTCTTCTTTACTGTCTCTTTGTGCATTCACTCTCACAGCACAAGTGGGGCTGGTGGGAGTTTCTCACTCACTGTGTATCTTGCCTTCCAGACGGGAACCTGGCAGGGAAGGATACTGAGGTATTTCCGAGGCTGACGGTAATCCCAGAACTTCAAAAAAAAACCAGAAAGACAAGCAAAGGCAAGAGTCAGCTGGCTATACTTTCAGGCTGCAGTTTTCCATGTGGCTAGCAGGTATAACAGAGCGAAAAACATGCCAGGGTGCCCACAGCATCATTAGTAATCCCATTCATTAACAGCAGAGATGGCCCCAAAGGACAAATATCAAGCTATCAGCATCTGGCAGCATCCCTTAGACAATGAGTGACTTGGAGTCATATTCACAGTGATCATAGCTTGAGTAATTAGAGCAGGGAGACAGGCAGCCTGCTTGGGCTTTCAGAGCTACAAGGTACCCTGCAGGCTCCCAGCCAATGTGCCAGTCCAGACTGGAGGCAGGCACACCCTGCTGTTACTGCTAATTTTGTAATAAAGAATCTAACCTTTTGCTTTGCTAGAATACACATCAATTGCATTTGCCTCAGAGCTTAGCTAAATGTGAATGAACTCCATTTGGCTGACATACAAAGCACACTATTTCCCCCCAGGTAAAAGGCCCTGCATAGCAATGCTTGCAGGCAGTCTCTTATTGACAACCCAATTCAACACGAGACTGGGAACCCCAGGGGCTGGAGTATGTCTCCCCCCAGGTTGCTGTAATCGGCTCGAGTCTGGCAACACAGCATTTTGGGAAGAAGGCTCTTCTGGCATTTGTGGCCAGCTCCCTTCTAGCAAGCAACAGACAGAGGCAGTTGTTTTCAGTTTCAGTACTGCCCAAACCACTACAGATACATGGCAAACACATGTGCACCCATCCTGCAATGACTTCTCTGCCTGTTCTGTAAGCGCACTCCTGGCTCAACACACACAGGCTGCCAGAAATCAAAAAATAAGGATCCAGATCTTGCCAACGGCAAGCACTCTTCAAGACTTAGAATCATAGAACGCTTTGGGTTGGAAGGGACCTTTAGAGGTCATCTAGTCCAATCCCCCTGCAGTGAGCAGGGACATCTTCAACTAGATCAGGTTGCTCAGAGCCCCGTCCAACCTGACCTTGAATGTTTCCAGGGATGGGGCCTCCACTACCTCTCTGGGCAACCTGTTCCAGTGCTTAACCACATTCATTGTAGAAAATTTCTTCCTTATATCTAGCCTAAATCTCCCCTCCTTTAGTTTAAAACCATTAGTCCTTGTCCTGTCACTACAGGCCTTACTAAAAAGACTGTCCCCATCTTTTCTATAGGCCCCCTTTATGTACTGAAAGGCCACAATAAGGTCTCCCCGCAGCCTTCTCTTCTCCAGGCTGAACAACCCCAACTCTCTCAGCCTGTCCTCGTAGGAGAGGTGCTGCAGCCCTTGGATCATTTTTGTGGCCCTCTTCTGGACCCGCTCCAACAGCTCCATGTCCTTCTTGTGCTGAGGGCTCCAGAGCTGGACGCAGTACTCCAGGTGAGGTCTCACCAGAGCCGAGTAGAGGGGCAGAATCACCTCCCTCGACCTGCTGGCCACGCTTCTTTTGATGCAGCCCAGGATACCGTTGGCCTTCTGGGCTGCAAGCGCACACTGCTGGCTCATGTCCAGCTTTTCATCCACCAGTACCCCCAAGTCCTCCGCAGGGCTGCTGTCAATCCACTCATCCCCCAGCCTGTATTGATATCGGGGGTTGCCCCGACCCAGGTGCAGGACCTTGCACTTGGCCTTGTTGAACCT
This sequence comes from Balaeniceps rex, assembly GCA_013401315.1. Lineage (NCBI taxonomy): Eukaryota > Metazoa > Chordata > Aves > Pelecaniformes > Balaenicipitidae > Balaeniceps > Balaeniceps rex. The sequence goes on from VYZW01000003.1 coordinate 39,553, forward strand.
CATGAGGTTCACACTGGCCCACCTCTCCAGCCTGTCCAGGTCCCTTTGGATGACATCAGCAGTAGTAGAAGGCCATCTGCTCTACCATCCTGACATCTCCCAAGCAGGAGTCCCAGAAGCAACACTTACCCTGACAGAGTTGTCCTGGCTTGAAGTGGCCAACGTATACTCATTATCAGGATGCCAATCCAGACCGTGGATTTTAGAGAGATGAGCTGCCAAGTACTCTATTGCAGTGCTGGGTTTCTGCAAGGAGAGACATTTTCCTTCTCAGCACAGGACTCCTAAAATTTGGTCTAGTTCTTTGTCATAAAAAGAGACACTTTAACAAGGCAAGAGGTAGAACACCCTCCTGCTGGGGAAAGGCAAACAGCTCAGCAGAAGTAGTTGAAGGAAAGGTCCTGTGAAGGTGTGGCAAATTCCAGTCACCAAGTGCAGCCCTGAACCATACTTCATACTCAGTAAAACAGTTAAGTACTATGAGATCAAAAGCAAAATGCTAATGGGCACAGTTTCTGGGGAAGGCGGCTATCTACATGCTCTCTTCAGGCTCGCAGGCTCCCAAGTCTCTCTAGTTTAAATTGACTCACGAGAGAGATTTGGTATAAAGTAGTACATTTTTCTCAGTATTTACCTGTGACCAGAGGGATGTCTGTATTGGCTAAGTGGGAATATGCACAGGCTGCTCGAGTGACCCTCAACTCACCCTTTTGTCCCATATTCGGACATCCCCATCATGGCTTGTTGCTAAACAGTTGGCATTTTTCTTGTTCCATTTAACCTGGGAAGCTCCAGCTGTAGCACAAACAAAGCAGGTCAAAACAAGCAATTAAACAGTAAATAGCACAGCAGACCCTTGTCCTGGGCTTAGAGCTGCTCTTCTTAGCACAGGAAAGGCAGTTCAGAGGAAAGATCTCTCAGAAGCCAGCATGAAGGATGGCATGAAATACGCTAACTCCCGATTCCTCAGCTTAGTGTTGTGTCCTGAAGACCTCACAGCAAGGGTGTTCCAGTTACACGCTTAGAGATCTTCATCGCAATTTCTAGCCATGGGTTGTACCTGATTAAAATATGCAGGTCCATTACCTCAGATGGAGTAACTTCCTCCAGACAAGAACTGTAGGTTCATCACCCCACTCCCAAATCCCTTCTGTTTTCATTCAAGCTACTTCCAGATGCTCAAGGATCAATTCATTTGTCTCCCCAGCACCCTCTGTACTACCTGATGCTATACAGGGAATCAGTGTTATTGATCTACTATTAAGATAGAGGCATAGGAGAAGGCTGCAGTGCAGGTGGACCTTGTGTCTGGCCAGCTGGAGTAGACTCACTGGCTGGATCAGAAGGTCCAACTGTCAAAATACACCACAGAAGTCAAAGACATCAATGGCACTGTAAAGAAACTGGATGACGGTCCAGACATGATTATATGATATCACGAGGGACTCAGTCAAAGGCCTAAAATCAGAAGTTGGTTGATTATTTCTAATAAGAAGCAAAATACAGCTTCAGTTGATGAAGATTGTTCAGATATTGTAAGAGAAATACATGTTCTGTTCATTCTTATTCTGCCAGTATTTTCAAAACATTTTAAACTATCAGAAAGGTGGGTCCATGCGAAAGCTGAACGGATCTCAGCCTGCTGCTATGTCCCACCTTCACTACCCACCTCCTGCTGCACGGTGAGCAGATTCATCCTGACAGTGTGGCAAAAAGCTAGTCCAGGAGAAAAAAAAGCTGCAAACCGGCTGCCACTTGATTGAGTTGATCCACTCACTGAAGGGTACACAAACGTCTGGACCAGCACTAAACAGAATCGGGCATGGAAGGAAGGAAGCTTTCTGGGGAGCTAGCTGCTGGGCTGGCTCAGCTGACCCATGAAACCTCACCCCAGGCACCAGAACTAAATGCTGCTTCCGATTCAGTATGGTTTTTGCATCACTGTGATAGAGAGGTTTGCTGGCTGGGAGAGAAGGGGGAGCCACTGCAGATACGTAGCCTAAGGAGATCTAAGCAGCAGAGCATAAGAGATATGTGTTATGAGGATTGCTGTAATACTGGGGACAGTAACTCAGGAAAAGGATATTTTGCTCATCATCCATACTTCGCCCAGTTCCAACACACAGCCGGTGAGGACTGACACACAGCACCTGCCAGCAGGCAGTATTACAGGCAGCTGGACAGTCACACTGCCAACAGCCATGACAAGCGCCTTTCCAGAGCAAGAGCAGCCCAAAGAGAGCACCTTCTTGTCACTGCTGCAGCTGCCTGCACGTTGAAGGTGCCCCAGGGAAGCAAATGCAGCCAATTAATTTACCCAGCCCCTCAGTAAGTAAGGGGGCAGGCTGGCAGTTGGCAGCATTCAACACCACTGCCTGGAGTGTGATTCAGTTTCTCAGCTGATTCAGTCAAATATAAAAGGACATGGAGAAACTGCAGACAGACAACATGTGCAACAGACAGACAACAGCAGTGCAAAAGGGTGGTTTAGCAGGGAACTACTACAAGCTACTCATGTCTAGAAGGCACAAGTGCTATGTGACTGTCCACCAATTTTAGGACAGACAGTCCAAGCATCACCACTGCCCTCCGTGCCTGGGAACCTCCAAGGGCTCCACCTCCTTTCTGCATTCTGCTCCTCTAAAAGGATCTGTGAACCAGAGCCTCTCAGGCCGCTACTACATGGGACAATCACACGTGGTGGCATTTCTGTACTCTGTCACGTTCAGCCTCGGAGCACAAAGAGAGGGAGGAATAACAGCATGGGCATACAACAATAGGCTTGTGTAATGCCTACATCACACACGCACATCATACTTACCAACTGCAGAGAGGGAGACTGTGGGCTTCCTGGTGTCTCTGAAACACAACATGGCTAATGTGAGTACCCACAGCATAGCCCAGCAGGTCCAGCCTCCCCAGTGAGCTCCTTGCTATTCCAGGACTAATTTTATTGCCACCTCTTGGGAGCTAATATGCCTTCTGCTTAACAAAATATATCACGTTAAACGGAATAAAGAAAGAGGTGACCAGCTGGAGGACAACAGCCATTCTGGCCTGCCACCACATACAGCAGTAAGTTTAGGACATAGGATGGAGTTGAAGGGGACTAGAGGGAGGAAAAACACGTGCAAAGTGTGGCATGTTGCAACTGGGCAGGCAAGGAAACACTGGGCTCACAAAGTGTTGCTGCAGGAAGCAACAAACAGCCTTTCCCAGTAGGATTAAAAGGAATGAAGAGAGCTTTGGAAAAACTCAACAAAAGCCACTGATGTGTTTGTCAAGCCTTTGCAGACCCTGATTCAAGGCAGATGGAGCAGTGACTTCAGAGCAAAGACTTCACATCTAGCATATAACAACAAAATTAGTAGGAAATAAGCCCAGCTGTGTGCAGACTCTACAGACCAAATTCTGCGGTGGTAGAAGCCAGTGCGGCACCATGACAACTCCTAGCAGCCAGGATATGGATCAAGGCAATAATTTGCTCTTTGACCTTGCTCCTCAGGAAGTCACCTGCCCTTTCATGAAAAACGCCAGTGAAAATGAGGAATATTGTCTTCAGCTTTTTGTGTTTGCTGAAAAGCAGAACATTTTCTGGAATGGATTGCACCTCTTCCTCTAAGAATTTCTGCCTAAACAAAAAGCTATTTTGTATGAAAAATTGAGTGGGGAATTTCCAGCTACCCTTACCACAGGGCTACCTCCCTAGGGTGTCATTAGAAACAGCCGCTTCAGCAGGATGTTAATTTGCTGGAGGCCAGCAGCCCCAGGACCTCACTGCCCCACCAAGTGCACAGACCTTACAAGCACAAGTGGGATGTAGAGGCTAGTCAGAGACTGCCTAAGCAAGCATTTCTGGACAAGTGATACATGCAGACACAAAATGATGGAAGGGCACAACAGAGTTAAAGCAGGGCTTCTGACAACAACCTCCAGAGGGTTTTTTTACTTGGCACTAAGATAGTATCACAGGAAAACACAACCAGCAGTTATTGTCTCTCTATGTCTTTTAATTACACATTAATAATATATTGCCATTCTCAAGCACCATTTAACCAAGGATCTAAGTGCTTCATAGGAGCTAAACAAGCCTCAGGGTAGCCTGGTGCAGTAGGGTTATATAATTATCCTCCTATTATAACTGAGCAAGGGAGGCAGAGAGGAACAAAGTGACTTGCCGGGGGTCATAAAGGGTTGCTGTACAGCCAGCAAGAGAACCCAGCAGTCCCAGTGCCAGGTCCTTGCTTCTCAGGTGTAAAACGCGGGGTTATAATATTAGTGGGTTCGGAAAGATCTGTTACCCTGAAATTACTCATGACAGAAAGCACCAGGAAGCAAAGGAAGGCACGAACAGGAAAAGGTTCCTGAATACCACTGCCAGTCTTCCCACCGCTGAGGGAGAGCCAGCAACAATCACTGAAATTAGTGGAAAATGGCTGCAGGATCATGAAATGGTGCTCACTCACTCAGCTAAAAAACCCAACAGGTTGAGGAACACCCTTGGGCTCCAGGAAAAGCTCCAGAGGAAAGATCTGAAGTGGGTAGGGAGTGAAGCCAGTTGGTATTTTTTCCAATCAGGAGCACAACTGTGCCTTAACCATACCACTCTACTGCCCTTCGTTGACTCTGAACTGACTTGAAAGTAGGGGAACAGAAGTCATCTTTGAGATTATGGGAAGCAGATGAAGCCCCTGCAAGCACAGCTGAAGAGCAGCACCCATCAGTGAGTGCTTTGCCCTGCAAGCTGCTAATTATGGAAAGGAGTCCAATGATTTCCCTGCAGTGTAGAAACATACTGATTCTTACTTGATGTCCCAGATGTAGATGTATGTGTCAACAGAACTGGTGACCAGCAGGTCTGGCTCAAACACTGCCCAGTCCAAGTCGCTGCAAATGCAAAATCATAGAAGGTCAGCAAAGAAAAGCACACACAGTTTGCATCAGCTTCTCACAAGCCCCCAGTACATTTCTCTGACAAATTCATGGCCATTCCATGACATCTACTGAAACTTTTTAAGTAAAAAGCAAAATCTTAATCATTTCTTTAAGTAAATTCCAAGAAGCAATGAAATCCTTCTAAGTAAATTCCAGTGAAGCATCCTCCTAGCCCTGAACTTCACAGCTATCGTGTGTGTGGTCTCTCCTCCATAGGAAAAGGGACACTGTCTCAGCAAGTTCCCAGTTACCATGCATTCTTGGCATCAACCCCTCACTCTGGGATGCCTTCCTGTTGGGCTCACCAGCTGCACCTGGGACATAAACAGCCTCCAGTCAGCCATTTCAAGGGCTGTGATTACTTTCCACAGTCAGGAGCTGGAGTAAAAACAGTCCTTCACCTGCATTTCCAGCCCAGCACTAAAACACACCCCTAGAACCAGAGGCAGAAATCTCCCCTGCACCACCGTAACACACTGTGAACTTGATCTTTGGGACTACCTGCTTTAATTAAGCTGCTACCACACAGAAACACTGCTGGGACTCAGTTTAATAAACATGGTGCTGTTTCCCACATGACAGTTGCTGTTCATTACAAGGACAGCAGCCTAAGGCAATGACACTTGAGCCATCAAAGGCTAAGTTGATATACTGGGGGTAAGCAGCTTCACACCTGAGGTCATCTCCAAATGGGAAGGCAGGACAGAGGGGCAGACAGTACAGTCCAGAAAAGTGAGTAAAACCAGGCTCAGAGCAGAGCCTGACCAGGGCCAGGACCAAAACATTCACCTTCTATGAAACAATCCATCATTTTCCACACAGCAGCCTGCAGCATTGCTTGCTCCTCACCTGATCACACGTGTGTGTCCTTGCAGCGATGTGCAAACTTCACCATTACCTTCCTTCCACTTATACAGGTCAACTCGCTGATTGCTCTGAAATTAGACGGAAGAAAGGAGACAGTGTCAGGTGAACAAGGTACCATGTGTCAGGACCAGGTTCCCTTCTCTTTGAACAGCCTCAGTTACCAATGAGTCACACTGGTTAGCGAAGTCCTTGCCCAAAGCAGGAGAGCAAAGATGCACTCAAAAGCTTACACTTTAATTACAGCCACTTAAAAATGGAGATAAACAAGAAAGGGGCGGGGGGGAATAACATTGCAAAATGTTTCCACAAAATTATGTTCTCAGAACTTATATTTCCTAACAACACGCTGTAACTGCAGGCAACAGGCAGCCAAATTCTCTCTGCAGGAATACCCTGCCAGTCTGTTCAGATTCACAACTGGAATTTTCAGTGAGGGGATGATGGATCACCACTGGTCCTCCTCAACTCTCCCTCGATTCCCTTCTGGGAATGCCCTTCAGGGCCACTGCCAAACACGAACAATGCAGTCTAATGGCTTCAAGGTCACCTCCTCAAGAGTAGTTCCATCCTTGTCAGCCCAGGCAAAAAAGCCTTAAGTGCTTATCACTAACTGTAAACCACAGGAGCAAACCAGATGAATCAATGACGACATTATTTAGGGATTCTTCAATCATTCCAGGAATAAATCCCCCTGCAAATGCAGCCACATAGTTACTTGAAACTAGTTATTGTGCTATAAGTTCATGTTCTGCCTCAATCAAGGTTCACTTCAGCCCAGGCCAACTCTAGCCTTTCTGGGGCAGGAACTGCCTTTTTGGGTGCATATATAGCACCAAGCACAGTGGGTTTCGGGCCATGACTGGAAATTCATGTTGGTTTTGCAAAAACAGAAATAACATGACTTCAAAATTTGATCTTCATTAGCCCCTTGTTTTCAAACTTACAGGTAGATGAGGGAAAAGATAATAGACTTATTTTACATTTTTGTGACAGGTTGTTGTGGTGGGGGGGGTTGTGTTGTTTTGGTTTTTACCCCAAAGCTGCTTGATATGAATTTGAACTTGCAGATGGATAAAACACAGCAGCCTTCCCTGAAATGGAAGATCTCCTCCCAGCTCAGCAATTTCTCTAATAGCTCACAGCAGGGCTGCACAAGAGCTTGGGGCAAGGAAAACTCCTTGCATGTTTCTCATTGACAGAAGGATTTAAGGGGGCAGAGTGAAATCACCCAACGGGATTTGTCCAGGACTCCAAAGTTGATGCTACAAGATAAGGATCACCAGAAGTTTCTCAGACTCTCAGTGGGTCATCTCACATGGAAAGTGTTGCCTGCAGCACCAGGTGTGAGAGGATGACAGCTCCTCCCAGCAGTTTTCCAAAAAATGTGCTTCTTGTGAGAAGTATCAGTATACGCTTCCAACAATTTCATCACCCTCTTGTTCAAGCATTTGTGACCACACAAAAGAAGTAACAAGGATCTAGGATGGAAAACAATGGTATTTCTGAAACGACAGCTTAAGAGTCCTCAGAAATGTGCTTGAGCCAGAGGGAAGACACAGCCAAGCACAGCAAGAGGACATGTTTCAGCTCTTCTGGAAAGAAGCTAAAAAAATAAGAAGTCCTTATCCAAACACAAGGACAGACTTCCCTTCTGCCTGCACCACTTCCAATTAATGGCACTGCAAACCAGGTGAAGCTGCTGGCAAACAGGATGGTAGCCTTTTACACTCCCTTTCCATCCACAGGGATGCAGAGGGATAGGACCCTCAGGGCTGTCTACAACACTTGCGTGGTATACCTGAACATATGACAACCTCAACAGTGGACTCATGGGGGACTGACAGCCAGCTTGAGTCCAGACGTAGCAAATCACATCTTCACAGTGCTGAATCCGAGCTTATTCAGCCTTCCCCCTTAGGTATGGCCCTCAAACACATCCACACTGCCTCCAGACCTGACCTGGGACACACAGACCTGAACACATGCTGTAAATCTGCTTTCTGCTTCTAAAGAAGACAGGCTAAATTCTAGTCCTAGGACAGGGCTGTACTGCATCAGCACCAAAATGCCAGCCAACTGTGAGATGGCTGGAAAGGAGGTGTTTCTGACCCAAACTGGAAAAGCTGCCTGTCATGGTGTAACCCCAGTCAGCAACTAAGCACCACACAGCCGCTCGCTCACCCTCCCCCCCGCAGTGAGATGGGGGAGAGAATTGGAAAAAAAAAAAAAAAAAAAGTAAAACGCGTGGGTTGAGATAAAGGCAGTTTAATAGGACAGCAAAGGAAGAGAAAGTAATAATAATAATAATGATAAAAGAATATACAAAACAAGTGATGCACAATGCAATTGCTCACCACCCGTTAACTGATGCCCAGCCAGATCCTGAACAGCGATTGCTGCCCCCCGGCCAACTCCCCCCAGTTTATATACTGAGCATGACGTCATATGGTGTGGAATAGCCCTTTGGTCACTTTGGGTCAGCTGTCCTGGCTATGCTCCCTCCCAGCTTCTTGTGCACCTGGCAGAGCATGGGAAGCTAAAAAGTCCTTGACTAGTATAAACACTACTTCGCAACGACTAAAACATCAGTATGTTATCAACATTATTCTCATACTAAATCCAAAACACAGCACTATACCAGCTACTAGGAAGAAAGTTAACTCTATCCCAGCTGAAACCAGGACACTGTCTGATCTCATCTTGGGGATTCCTCACCTGATGTGCGTCAGCAGCTATGTCTAAATCACCAAAGCATCTTAGCATCTTCATTTATAAACAGGAGCAGCAAGGTTTGATGTCAGCTACACCTTCTTCCAGTCTGGAACAAGATGGGTTCTTGTATCTGCTCAGGGCACCAAGACACGGGAGGGCTCAGATGGGCGAGATGGGCACAGCTCGCCTTTGCAGCACAGTCCTGCTCAGATCAGCATTAACCGATCACTGGATATCGCCTTCAGAGTGTGTTTGAAAAGAAGCTTTCCTGCTCTACTCGTGGCCTGCACAGCAGATTTCCTTACTTGGTTTTGATTTTCACAGACTGTATCCAGAAGTGGCACTGAAGGACACCTTTTTGCAAGTTTTACTAACTCTCCACTCAGAAGCAGACAGCTGCTGAAGGCACCTTTAAGATGTCAGTCATGTACCAGAGCTGGGAGGAGACAGGCTGGGGAATGTCAGAGAGCAAACAAGCAAAGGCTCCTAACTGGCAACACTGGTCCACTTTTAAGACTGCCTTTAATTTCAATCGTAGCCAAGCCAGGAAGCAAAAGGAACAAAAATCCCAGGAAACCATCTTCAGTTAAGTGTTTTCTCAAAAAAATAGATGAAACCTTTCTAACCCCAGCTATTCGAGGACTCTCAGGCTATAAAAGCAGATGCAACATGGCAGCAAAGGCACCTCGCCATAAGAACAGTCTGCGCCCGGCTAGTGCTGGTTGCTGCAGCGGTGTGGTTGATGGCTAAGACTGCTGCTAGCAGAAGCTCAGGGCTCTGGATGAACAAGCTACAGAGCATGGTAGACCGAGATGATCTTTAGATCAGAGCTAAAAACTGCATTCAACTCTCAGATGGCCACTACTGCTTCTTCAGACCAGCCTATTTACTTCTACACACACCGAATAAGAACTCCTTGCTGACTTGGTCCCTGCCCATCTGCAAACCTAGACTGTTACAGTGGTGAGCCAGTATTGACTTGCGCTATTTACAGACTGCTTGGTGCACCACATCCCACCAGGAAGGCAGGGAGGTGAAAAAGAGCACAGAGCAAGAAATTCAATAAGTGCGCAAATCTCATAACAGAATGGAAGTTAGAAAGAGAGCACATCCTCCCTTTCTTCCAGAAAAGGACCATTTGGATGCCCAATTTATTTGGCAAGGTGTTTTATAAGAGACAAGCAAGCAAAACTAGATTCAACACTGACCAACCAATAACTGAGAACCATCAAGCCAAATAGCTCCCTGGCAGTAAATCAGAGTTAAGTCTTGATCTTGCAATGTGACTTGCAGGAGCATGCCTGTGCCAGCTCCACACAGCCTTCCAAGTCTGCAGAAGTCCACCTATGAAAGACCAGGAAAGATGATGAGCTACAGCTTTTAAATGAGTGAACTTACCGAAGCTGCAAAGTAGTATGCGTAGCTGTCGTGTGGGTTCCACTGCACCGCCCCGATGTCCCACTTGCTCTGTCGGGAGATCTTTCGATGACCCTCATTTGGTGCATCCAGGTTGACTATGTAAAGGAAACGGCGGCTGCAAGACACACAGATACAAAGGGGCTGTATCGTACAGGACTGATCTCAAAACCCCAAGCTCACATGGAGCTCACAGCCTTGTGCCTAGAGGACCAAAGAAGAGAAGCATTTGACAAGACAGATGAAAATACTATTCCCAAGAACGCTACGTTTGACCACGTACTTCAAAAAGGGCTACCTTTAAAAAAAATATGAAAAGACACAGTGAAATTAGACAGGATTTGCAAATGTAATGGGTAACTCAGACCACAGAAAACCCCAGATAACTGGGATACAAAAGGAAGCGCTGGGAAATGGTGCAAACATCCAAATCCACTTTGCTGGCCTAATGCAGCAGCAGCAGCGCCGAGGTGGCACAGGGCTGGGAGTGCAATGCAATAGCTTCACAGGAGCCAGCATCAGTCTAGAGAGGTTGCTCTGAGCAAGACTTAATGAGCCTTGACAAACATATGATTCTACGTGGCTGCGTGTTTCCACACCACACTGTTTGGGGGGCTTGGTTCCGCAGACAGTACAAGCACACCTGCACAGAGCTAGCTCAGCTGCAGCAGCGTATTAATGTGGGTGGACACAGCACTGCACTGATCCGGTTATATTATTTACCTGAGCTAACCCTATACGCTGCAGAGATATATTTGCATGATGCTAAACCTGAGCTCATACATCCTGCTGGATGTGGCCAACTCCCCACAAAGCTAGGCAAGGTATCATTCCCTCCACAGTGTGATTCACCTTACAAGCAAGATAAACCGCCCAGAAATAATTGTGAGCCAGCTGAACTCTAATGGAAGACCAGCACCAAAACATATTGAACCATATCTAAATAACCACACCAGCATAACATATGTCAGCTGCGTAGCAAGCATAGGCTGCTCTGAGCACTGTGAATTTTCTCAAGAGAAGGAACACAAAGAACATCAGCAAAGATGCTGAGCCCCCTGAGGCTCTCACACAGTTTTAAAAGAAAGGAGCCAAACCCTGAAGTGCTGCTGAGCATGCAGAAGCCTGAAAAGCAGAGGGGTGCGGACCCAATGTTGAATTGCAGATAGGCTGTCCCCAGCTCACTGTTGGCCCAAATAAGCAAGCCATGAAACTGGGCAGGTGGAAGGAGGAAGGGGCATCAAGTTAGACCCAAACTAGCTGCTGAGCTGGTTATTCCTGGGCAGGGCTGCCAGACTAAGGAAGCGAGGGGGCCTCTGAGGTGTACCAAAGGACCTGTTTCCTCTAAGGCTGACCAAAGGTCAGCTGCACCCACACGATCCTGAATTTGAAGTGAACGTCCTAACTGGTGTGGTAAATGTGTCGCTGACAGGACAGGAATAGCTGTTAGTACTGAAAGGCGGCAGCTGGGCAGGCAACTGCTGAGCTGTTTCAAGACTTGCCCTGGAGGCGGCTACATAATGCCAAGCCCTCCTAGGAGCTTTGGCAGCTTGGAGTCTATGCTCTTGTTGAGTATCATCCCTCACTGAACCAGCAGAGGAGCAGGTCAGAGAGCTTGGCTCCTCTGCCCATATACACCACAGGAATATTTGGGGCAAATTTTGTCTTAAGGAAATTATTTAATCTGTATTTCAAGCAGAACCCAGACAGTACTTCCTCCCACAAGTGGATCTGGAAAAGTGTGTGCATCAGGAAAGACAGTATTTTATTGTGCTGTTGTTGCTGGCTTTCTGCTCCATATCCCATTGGAAATGTGACCCAGAATCCTTTTCATGAAGCCTTGAATAGAATTCAGCTGCACCTTTCTGAAACAACACATCAGCCCGTCAGTTGAGGTCAGCCTGAAGGTTGCTGATTTGGCTTGAGGAAATCACTGTCATACATTTCTAATGGGGACTGTCACACTCACCCTGAGAGTACTGCGCGCTGTCCCAGGCAATCCACTGACATTGCGGTCGCCTGTTAAAGAGAAACAGACAACAAAACTAAATTATACCTGTCAGGTCAGCTTCTCAGTCAAACACACAGCTTTGGGGAGGAGTACAGGAAAACCTGCCAGCTCATCTTCAAGGCTTAAACTGCTGTGGTAGTCAAGGGTAGTACCTGTCAAGGATGGCAGAAGTAACGTCCCCTTAAAGAACCACAGATGGGTGACGGGGTGTAGCAGTTGATTTTGGGGTGCAGGATAGCACACAGAAAACATCTTTGTTAGAGAAAACTGAAGACAAGACCTGGCAGACACCATTACAAGCACTGAGGCCTTGCTCCCTTCTCTGGCAATCGCAGCCGCAGCCTTTCAATCAGCAATTTCTAATAATCTGTATTAATCAGCTGCTGCTCCTGCTCAGGAGCTTTCTCAGTCTCTCTCCTTTCCATTGCAGGGCCAGATTTAATTATATATGTACTGGAGATAGAAGTGCAACCATTTGTGCATGGCTGGTCTCCAAAAATGAGAGATGGCTAAGAGGCATCAGAATTTACTTTGGCATTGCTTGTAAAGAAGGCTAAGATTTAACTTAAATGCCATAAGAGGAAAAAAAAATAGACTGTTTGAACATTGTCTTCCCCTCTTTTCATTCAGAATGGAACTAGCCAATCATCTCGTTTAATTGCCAAGAGAATAAAGGAAAATTTTACTTGGAAAGCTGAACGGTTCAGCCCATAAACATAGATATGACTCCAGTGCAGTTTTTAGCGTCCACAGTACAGAATCAGAATACGCCCCATATTCTTCAAACTGCTGTCATCTTCAAAGCTACCTTTCTGAAGGCTCAGGATGTCTCTGCTGCTGTTCAGGATCCTGCTAAGTACTCTCAGCGTGGATGTAACAAGACTTCAGGATGTCCCACAGCTACTACTTATAAGCACCACTAAAACCAGACAAACAATATGGCAATCCCACTCCATTTCAATCAGATTTGACAGGCAAATAACCATCACAAAAACCTATCTTTTATAACCAGGGCCCCATCCCCTGCTTGCACGTACCCCAGCTAAGGGAAAAACAGCATCACAGGCTCATTCTTCACTAGAGACCAAGAGTCCACATGGGAAAGAGCTACAAACACCACAGCCAGGAGTAGAGTTTCAGCAGGAGCCTGCAGTAAACCTCAGGCCTACATCTATACCCCAACCAAGCTGAGTTTCATCGCTGTTGCTGTTCTAGGAACGACCCGCTTTCATTGCTTTTTCCTAAGTAGCAAATCCAGTCTTCTGGCAAGGTCTTCCTAGCCCTAAAACTAATGCTGTAAATAAGAAGCCAATTTCAAAATCTCTAAATGGTAAAGAAGTAATTCCAGCTTCCTAGATTTCACAGCACCTTGCAAAACAACAAAGTGGGTTACTAAATTTATAAGAAGAGCAAGCAGGAGAAGGAAGTTTTCTCAGATTACACACATTTCACTTGTGAGGAATTAAACTGAGGATCACTAAAGCGATTACTGGAACCAGAACTTTTTCATGTGATGAAGAGCTAGTCAGCTGACGTATTTTATACAGCCGTGGCCATCTTTCCTCAAGGCAGAAAAAAACCATCCCTTTAAAGTGATTGATAATTTCACATGAGAGTTTACTTTTTTCTGGTGTTGGCACCAGGATCTCATAAATCCTTACAAATTGTTTTTAATAATGAACATTGGTAACTGTTTTTCCAGGCACACCATAAAATGTAATGAGTAATCAGCATGAAGTAAAAAGCTTCACATGTCAGGTTGCTACTCTGGTGGGTCACAAACGAAGTCGTTTTATGGCAATAAACAGTTCCCTACAATACTACAGACTTATCTAGGCAAAAAAACCAAATAACTGTCATTTAATGTGCTTGGTATATTGATACGTCAGTCTTCACAGCACAACCTTCCAGAAGGGGGGAGTTGAAACTGGACAAACCAACCTGAAAGCAGTTTTTATCCTAAAACAACAATCAGGATAGCTAGAATTGCTCTTTATGAGTAACAATTATGTGAATAAGCATGGTAGGAGTACCGCACATTTGAAAACCAGCTCTGAGCCCACAGCCCAGGCAGCATCTTCTCAGACTTCAAACATCTACTTTCACATTTCACTCAATTTCTGCTAGGCAAGCCAAGGAAAACACTTTTTCATGTCTGAACTTACATTAGTTTTGAATCTAGCTTCATTCTCTCCACCTGAAAGGCAACAGACCAACCTGATTTGCTGAGGCTATACTGGTTTTCAAGAGCTGCAAACTCTTAGCAAGACAGACCAGTTCCCTGCATAGCTAATTTCCCATCTACATGCTGAGTTGCTACAAACAGTACTATTTCACCATTGGACATGGTAAGCTTTATGCTCCTTTTGATAGCGCGGACAGCCTGACAAGAGCCTGTGGGTCACGTCTAAATCAGAAGAGTACAGAGACTGCCACCTCTGTCAGCTTGTACAGAAAGATGATGCTTGTAGGGAACACTGGCCCCAAACTACCCAGAGATTTTCTGAAGTGTTACAGGTTGGGTGCTGTAGTTTTCACACGACACACTCTGGCATGGTGAACAGAGACAACTGCAAGTGCTTGCAGAGTTGTACAGGCTATAAACGTAACAGCTGCACGCTCTTTTGACTCGTTTCCATTTAAGTTGGTTTTGGGGTAGGGATTTTGGAGATAGCGTGGCCTACAGGCAGAGTTCAAGCCTGGTACAGGATGATTACAGCCAAGGTGTTTCAATTTCTCAAGCCTGGGTTTCCCATCTGCAAAAACATTCGTGCAGACTCCTAAAAAAACCTCAAGCACAAATATATAAATGTGTTTAGCTTGAAGCAGTAGTCCAGCAGCCCCAGCCTCTGAAGCTCCTTGGTTTCATAGGAGAGACCAGGCAGGTCACAACAGCTCTAGAAAGATCACACCAGAGTAAACTGAAGTGACCGAAAAACCAGTGGTTAGCCTGTTAAGGTATATGCCTGCACAACAGCAAGATTGAAACCAACTGCTGCAGAAGATGGAAACACCTCTTCTCTCCCCTCTCTGTTCCTACACACCAGTCATTATGAATAAGCAATCAAATCACGAGGCCACGTATCTCCTGAGCCAGATGCAATTTGAATCTGTGATCTAGGAAAACATACCTTCATATCTCATTACCGGTTTCCTGACAGCAAATCTTCAATAGCAGACAAGGCTGCTTTAACATTTTTTCCAGGAGGAAAACACAACCAATATAAAGCTTTTGAGGTATAAAAGTGAAAAGCCTTGTTAGCTTACAGGGGGTAGGCTGGATGTAGCACACAGGATTGAATGCCCCTATTCACAACAGTGAACGGCAAGCTGACATTGCTGCAGCACAAGAGGACAAACTAGAAGATGAGAGAGTTTCCAGAACTATTTTTTTAACCTTTCTGCGTTTCCTGCTGAAGTAGTTCATAGTTCACCCACCATATCCAGCTTTGTTAAGCAACTGCCAAAAAACCCCCACGTTTCTCAGAATAGCTTCTAAGAAAACACGTAAGCAAACTCTGAGGGGAGTTCTACTGTAACCAGGAACTTCAAAAACAAAAACTGACCTTTTTGCTATTTATAAAAAAATCTAACCCACTTTTCCTGCTAATCGAGCAATACTCAACAATTTATATTGCAGCCGAGAAAGTAGCTATAATGGTCTCAGAGGAAAAATGAGAAAAGATGTATGGGAAGTGGTAATATCTTCTACTAGGCCTGCCAATATAGTTAAAAAAAAAATCCAAGATCTAATTAAGATTAGAAATAAAGTGCCTCGTGAATTAAGGCATTATCTCCGCGCAAGCGGCTCCGAGACCGGCTCAGCCCCGTCCACAGCCGGCGAAAGGCCCCGCGGGGCCGCCGAGCCCGCCCGGGCCGGGACCCCCTCCCGCTCCTCACAGGAACGGCCGGGACCGCCCGGGGCGGCCTCCCGAGGGCCGGTCAGAGTGGCAGCCCCCCGGCAGCAGCGGCGGCAGCCCCCCCGACCTGGGCGTCGCGGAACTCCACCACCACATTCTCGCTGCTCCAGCGCGCCGCCATCTTAGGCCGCCCCAGCAACCCCCGACGCCGGCGGGGCGGGGGAGGAGCCGGAGGCAGCGCGCCTGCGCACAACGGGGGCACCGCGCGGGGGCGGTTGGGAAATGTAGTCCTCCCCTCCCACCCCCATACGCCCCACCGGGGGCAGCGTCCCGAGGAGCCCCGCGGGGCCTCACGGCCCAGGCGGTGCGGCGGGGCCCCGGCCTCCCCAGAGGGGCTCGCTGCGGCGGCCTCCGGGCAGTTACGGCCCCGCTGCAGGCCCTTGCGGAGCG
>VYZW01000005.1:0-23050 GCA_013401315.1 Balaeniceps rex
GCAAGTCTTATGGCAACATGGCACCCCAGAAAGAACTGAATCAGACAATGGCACTCATTTCCGAAACAACATCATAGACACCTGGGCCAAAGAGCACGGCATTGAGTGGGTATATCACATCCCCTATCATGCACGAGTCTCCGGGAAAATCAAACGATACAATGGACTCTTAAAGACTACCCTGAGAGCAATGGGTGGTGGGACATTCAAACGCTGGGATACATATTTAGCAAAAGCCACCTGGTTAGTCAACACTAGGGGATCTGCCAACTGAGCTGGCCCTGCCCAGTCAAAACTTTTACATACTGTAGAAGGGGGATAAAGTCCCTGTAGTGCATGTAAAAGGTGTGCTGGGGAAGACAGTATGGGTTATTCCTGCCTTGGGCAAAGGCAAGCCCATCCGTAGGATTGCTTTTGCTCAAGGACCTGGGTGCTCTTGGTGGATAATGCGGAAGGATGGGGAAGTTCGATGTGTACCTCAAGGGGATTTGATTTTGGGTGAAAATAGCCAATGAATTAAATTGTATGATGTTAATTGATATATAATACTGTATATCATCACTTCTATGGTGGCTATACGCCATATCAACGGTATTACAGTAAGGATCACCCAGACTAATGAAGAATGAATTCTGATGAAACCGAGCAAAGTGCAGCAATGACAGAACCGGACAAGAGCAGCAGTGATAGAACCAGAACTGGCTTCAGCATGCAACAATCCAACACCACACACCATCTCTCCTGCCCTGAAGGACTGTTATCACAGATGGAGCCCAAAGTCATGGACTAAATGAACTCAATGAACATTTCAGAAGGACGGCCCATAGACTAAGGGAACGATACCTGTGTATACATATCAAAAGACAGGAAAAGTGGTGGTAATTGATTGGGATGTATTGGGAAGTGTGGGACCTGGGCATGAGGCAGATGGTACTGAATGAGCGGTGGATATTGTCCTGGTTTCAGCTGGTATAGAGTTAATTTTTCTTTTTCCTACTAGCTGGTATAGTGCTGTGTTTTGGATCTAGCAGGAGAACAGTGTTCATAACACACTCATGTTTTAGTTGTTGCTAAGTAGTGCTTACACTAGCCAAGGACTTTTCTGCTTCTCATGCCCTGCCAGAGAGAAGCTGCGAGGGAGCACAGCTGGGACAGCTGACCCAAACTGGCCAAAGGGCTATTCCATACCATATGACGTCATGCTCAGTATATAAACTGGGGAGAGTCGGCTGGGGGGTGGGGTCTGCTGCTTGGGAACTGGCTGGGCATTGGTCGGCAGGTGGTGAGCAATTGCATTGTGCATCACTTATTTTGTATATTCTTTTATGATCATCACCATCACCATCATTATTATTATTATCATCATCATCATCATTACCATTATTATAATTATTTTCCCTTCCTTTTCTGCCCTATTAAACTGTCTTTATCTCAGTACCTGAATTGTACTTTATTTTTCCCCCTTTTTTTTTCCGATTCTCTCTCCCATCCCACTGTGGGGGGTAGGGAGCGAGCGAATGGCTGTGGGGTGTTTAGCTGCCTTCCAGGTTAAACCACAACAGTTACTCGTAACAATAATGTGGAACAGCAGGCCCCTAATACTGCATTTGTGAATTTTAGAAAACTATGGGCTCATGGCACTTCAGGAACTTAAAGACAGATATTACAGGTGCCTACAAATTAAAGTCATATTGCAATGCAAAAGACACTCAATAACCATATTCACTGAGCCCTCTCCCGTTGTCTTAGAAAACAAAGAAAAATAGATGCAAGTAGTTCCTCTCCTCATGCAAAAACTAACACAGAACCACTCCCTGCTTTACAAACATTTTTTTTCTGATTAGTTCAGACAGAGCACACCCAAACTGCAGCCACGCTCTCCCCGGCAGCATGACCTCTCACAACCTTCCTGGTAGGCTTATGCAACCAGGAAACCAAAAGCAATTCTGAGTAACTTGGCTAATTTCAACCCATCAGGCCATTTTAAATTAAAAACAAACAACTGTCCCCAAATTTAGAATCAGCAGGAAAAAGTGATTTGGAAAATGAGTATAAAAACACACTGAAAATTCTGAAGGCTCTGACATTTCTTCCTATTTTTCAAGCAAATTCACAAAAGTGTTTTACTTCAATTAATTGCTGCTTTCCAGTTGTGAAATAGAGAATACTACAATTCAGTAACCTGTTAAAAATGGAAAAGTCTGGATGTTAGGTGTGCATTTCTGTCATAATTTCAAATTAAACTGTCACCCCACACGTGCATTAATCAGATGCTTTATGCCAAATTATTACTTCAATAAATCTTCAGAAATTGCATTTCATTGGTTTTACTTCAACTTAACAATATCCTTCATCAGAAGACCATTTAAAAATTAATGTTATAATAGCTTCCTAAGGAAATACAGTCTTTTTGAACATTTATACCCAGACTAAAAGGCTTAAGTAAAATTCTTACATATACATGAGGTGAACATAGAGAATAGTTTCTAGTGTCGCTGAACTATGGAAGAAGAGGTTTTCGTATGGATACATGAGTGTGAGCTCGTGAGCACCAGTGATACACATTAATGCTTACAAAAATCTTCTATGCTGCAAGCATATCTGCATACAGAGAGGCCATACCTCTATCTCCTCCTCCGTAGGTGACATCAGGAGACCAGATCTTTTTCTATCATGCCTAAAGAATATCTTCTCTTTGTGGCACCTGTCTTTGCCTGGGATCAGTAGGTTCAAACCACCCAACAAAAAAGCGTAATTGGGAATTGGGACAAAAATCACCATCTGTAGACAACTCCAGGGGAAGTTTCAGGAAATTCCTGGAAGTTTAAGGAAACTCCTGGAAGTTTGAGGAAGTTGTAGACAACTTCATGGGAAGTTTGAGGAACTGCACACCACGTGCATGCTACTGCTACAGAAAGCAGGGAAGTGATGTTTTTAGGGAAGGGATGAATGGAAAAATCAGAGCCAGAACTTTCCTCATTATATCACACACATTGATCCCTCTTCCAAAAAGGCAGATGAACAGGAGAGGACAGTGAGTTTTCTACACAGCCTAAGAGGGGAAGCATGAAAATAAAAAGAAAGGCCATCATCTAATTGATTCTAGCTAAGTGATCTTACCATGGCAAGAGGTAAGACCTCTGGCAAACAGCTAAATTTTGCTATATTTGCTAAAAATAGCAGCTCATCTGAAGCACTGGACAGCTGAAAAATGAAAATGTACTGGTTTTTTAAGTGGAGGTAATTCCAGACACAAGAACTTGGCTTCACCACAGTCTGGTTTACTTTCTGTCTCCATCTGCTGGTACATCACATTGCCACATTAGATAATTCGATATCTTAAAACTCCGTTAAAATGTCTTTAAAATATAATAGGGTGGTGCAGCTTCCATTAGCATCAGCAGAATCACAGCTGAAAGTTTATGGGAAAAAAAGTACATTAAAAGTTTCACCTCTACAACCGCATTCAACATCGCTTCAAATAGAACAGTGAACGGTAGATGCCTGGAGCTGAAACAAATACACAATCTCGAAATGGTTCATTTTTATCACATGTAAGTAATGATTTACTTTAAAAAGAGTAATGAACATTATTTCCTTTGGCCTTAAGAAAAGCTTTCACTTTTGCCATCATTTCTAGTCTACTCTTATTCTTTCACATAGCTAAAAATGATGTAAAGAAAATCCTCAAGTTTACACACTGAATTATCAAATAATAACACAACTGAAACTTTTATACACACATACAAAATAACTGTTTGAAGAGTGACTATAAAGCACCACTGCTCACCGCTTTACTGTTACTTTAGTACTCAAAGACAAATAGAAAGCCCTGGCTGGTCCCCAAATTGCTCTGTACTCTCACTCAAGCTTTGCAAGATAAAACCTATGTCATAAAGCTGTTCATAAGCAAGTTCCTAATGATGTTAAACTGACCTTAGATTCATTGCATCCAAATTTATCAAGGGCCTATTTTTGTCATGACCACATTTATAATAATCATACCAGGTTATGGGAGGACAATACAGCAGGGAAAAAAGGAAAAATAAATCAATACACTCAATAGATACACATTAATATATCCAAGGTAGCCACTGGAAGAGATGCCAGCTTGCCATAAGCTTTCAGTTGAAGCTGCAACTCCGAAGTTACTAAAAATAATGTTTTCCTTTGGAAAAATTGATTTTCATTTACAAGCCAGTCATTGTAGTTTTGCATCAATCCAATTATTTCACTTCACATTACTGAAAGACAATATAGAACAATAATTACTTGGAAACAGATATGAAGCTAGGCAATCTGTGTTTAATATAGTGAAATAATTGCAAATTAAAAATATAATTTATCAAAATTTGCCTTATCTATATTTAGCTTCTTGTCAGGGTGTAAGGTTTGGTTCAATAGCCTTCATATTAAAATAGAACTGCAGAGAGGAAAGGGTTTTTAAAAGGCTTTAAACAGACGAATAAAAAATCTGGTTAAGATAATTATGCATGTTAATTTCTAACCACATTGAGTGACCAAAAAAATTAACAAATATTGACTTTGTGATCCTGATAGACAAGTAGAGCATCCATTTTTGTATTTTAAAATAAAATATCCCATTTTGGTTTCTCTCCAACTACCTGACAAACGGCTGGTGAAGCCTTTGGAAAGGCTGAAGACTGTTAATTGAACATACTCTTCTCGAAGCACAGCCCAGGGCCAGAGAGGGAAGGATTTGAAAAACCCATTTCTTCTGTCACTTAGTGGCATTTTTCAAGAAACTGAGGCAAGAGGCAGTTTTATTTTAAGATCTGGATCAATTGCTCAGTTGGTGAGCTAAGATTTACCAAACCATGAGCCTGCTCATCAGCCAGCACACGATTTGGCTGCCCACTTTGCCATCCAGACCCAGCTCACTCAAGCAGTGATGTACCCTTCTTTGATCAGTATTTATGTTCAGAGAGAAAAGTATTTCTTCATTGCCCCCATCCCCTCCCCAACACCTCTGCAAGGGCGTATACCAAGGCAGGGATGCTGTTGGTGGCCACCTCTGACTAACATCCCAGTTTCTGACCCAAGTCTTGGAGGAAAAGAAGCTTCTGATAATTAAATACCCTCCTTGTAAAACAGGGGTTGGAACCAAAAGCCAGGAAAAACCAGTACTTCCATCAAGCAGAAGCTGTTTTACTGAATTTTTGCAATGCAAATTTCTTATTTCCATCCCATGTACCCAGGAAAAACACCTGTAAGGAAACCTTGGCTGCATCACATTGGACAGCTTTCGGTAGTCAAATCAGACAAGCAGTTGGCAGCCCTCCACCTTCTCACATGGCAATGTGAAACTCTAAAACTGCCTGTTGCTACCTGTGTCTAAATTCAGAGGGCTTTGCTTAGAGTAAGCTGCCTGCTGTAGAAAAGTTAACACAAAAGGAAGTATAATTTTATCGATTCCTACTCAACTAAAATGCGTATCCTTTGGTAGCTCCACATTAAAAACATGTTACGCCAAAACATCCGTAGAAACTATGTAAGGCCAGGTTCTTCAGACATGACTTTCTCTTTTGCAGATATACCTGAGAACAAATCACATCCACATTTTTTCATTTATGTTTGCAATATTATGGATACAAAGAAAAACGGCAAGTTTACTCTGTGTTCAAGCACCAGATTTTTTGGTGGCTTGGGGGAAAAATGCAAAAATTTCTAAGTAATTTCTAAAGAGATTCTCACAAGTAACCTTGGCAAATAAAGCCTTATTCCCGAGTATGCATAATGACTTGGTAAAATTAATTACTTTCCTTTTTAACCCATCAATCATCTGGTTTTCATTCTGGAGGAAGCCCAGAGTTTCATCTTCCTTTGTACTGCAACATTAAACCAAGAAAATTGCCAGTGGCAAAACAAACATCATAATGCTTCATGTAAGGTTTCCAAGATTCTGGTGGGAGCTCTGTACAGAAGTATTTCTGTACTCCGGGTTACGACATTCTGTTATTTAAATATTAATAAAACAGTGATGTAAACCACATTAGAAAAGAAAATAAATCTTTTCAATTAAGTTTATTTTTAGAACAACTCCTAGGATTCCGAATACAGCAGCGTCTTTCGAACACAGTGTTTTTCCCTTAAGATTTCTCACTGGCAAGACTCCATAATCTACTCAGTTTGGTGGTGGGAGGTGAACTTTTGTAGAGAAAACAGAGGCAGTTTAAAGGGCACCTCAGAACATTTCTAAATGGACAGTCAACACACTCAATAGCTGCTACAAATGTTTAACTCAATAAAAATTGTGATTAGAAGTAGAATTTAGAATTTTTCATGGCATGAAAACTCCAAGTTATAAGGAGTTTTTCAAGAGCATTTAGTAAACTAAACTGAGGGATACAACAAAGAATATTAGCTCGCAGCACAAAAGAAATGGGGATAAGCAGAGCTAGAATAAGCCTAATTTATTCACCAGACTGATGCAATCTGCCTCAACCAGATTGTATTGTCACATCTCTCAATGGAAAAAAAATTAAATTCATAAGCTGTTATTTTTAGGGGAAAAAATATTTCTTTAACGTTTCTGGATAATAGCCAGCAGTACAAGCTATGTCAAGATGATGGAATAACCCAACCTTACATCTCTAAGCATCACGGTCACAGGAAACAGAGGCCAAGGCTAAAATGTGACCCACTGTGGGAGGATTTAGTTAATCTCAGGCTTTAAATGGAGCAATTTCTTTCTCAAAAAAAAAACAGAATTTAAAAAAAAAGTCATTGATAGTTAAGTACATGGGTCACACTATTATTTGTTTAGTAACCATAAAATATCCACTCACACTCTCCATGTCACACTTCAAAGAGGAGAACGATGTGCATCTCTCACGTACATTCCCTCGATCGATCAGTCAGAAGTGAGATGTAGCTTTGAACTTTGTTACTCAAGAAGAGCAAACACCCCCAAGAAACCACTGCTCTGTTCATGACCGACTTGTGAAGGCTCTACTGCAGATTTCTTAGAAACGGGATTTTTTCATTCCTATGAAAACACCTGCTGCTGATGGACAGCTGGCATTTTAACAGAAGCATTAGTAAAGCTTAAAGCTTAATACCAAGCTTTTCAGCAGAGGACCTGAAAGTGTTTGCTTATATGCATTTACAAATTCGTTTAGCACAGAATATGGGGGAGCAGGAACCCCACTGCACAGTTAGGAGAAACAGCAGAGTTCGTGCCTAGCGTAGGGTTAAAGGGAAAAGCCGGCAGGCAGAAACAGAAGGCAGCTGCCAAAACCTCCACTTCTCTACTTTACGAAAACCACTCGTCCTCCGCAGCCATGCTGCTCCCAGCGCCCCATTAACCAAAGGTGCACGCGCAGGCAAGCATGAACAGGACGTGGTTCCGTAAAGGGAATCATAAATACTGCACTCCCAAAGAACGCGCAGCATGTATAAATACTCCAAAATAAAAACAATCTGTCACTAGCGATATAGAGAGGTTTCCTAGCGGGCAAAATTCGAGACTGTTAAGGGTCAAGCAGGCAAAATGCCAGAGGTAAAGTGAAAAAAGGCAAAATAAAAGAAAAAAAAAAAGTCTCCCCCGAAATCCCTAAGCACCTCTTAAGTCTATGTAATGCTCATGATTTATGTAATCATGCTTCTGATTACACTGACATGCCAAGGTTTCCTTTCTCAAGTGATAAACTGGACAAGTTATTGGTCTCAGTTACTATGCACTGAGAAATCCAAGCATGAAAAACAAGTACATTGGAACCTATTGGAAGAATTCAGTGTTTAACAGGGACCTTTTTTTTTTTGTGGGTGTACCAATAGAAGGGGAGGAAGCGTAAAAAAGGAGCTGAATTTTTGACACAAATGACTTCCATAAAGATATATACAGAAAAACCCCATAGTTACCAAAACAGAGCTTAATATTCAGGTACGTCACTGAGGACACTTCCTCCAGGAATTCTACTTGTCCCATATAGACAAATGTAGAAACATTACATCAGTAAACAGCCACAGTATTTAACAAGAATCACAATCCCATTTAGCACAGATGAAAGATAGGGATGAACGTCAAAAATAATCATAATAAAAGCTAGCTTTTCTTCATAGGAACTATATAGTAGCAGCGGTATACAGGCTACATACCTTACATGCATATATCTCTCTAAGGGGAAGGAAAATAACAACAGACGTGATTCTGGACTTCATCATAGGTCTGGAACATAAGTGAACAACTAACAAACATGGGGACATACAAGAAAGAAGGAGGATTAATACCCTCTCAAAAAAACGCCCAAAGGCAACAGCAAAGTTCATATAATCATACTGCAAACAGTCCAAGCCTGGAACACACTTTAAGAAAAACCTCATGTACATATGCTTCCTAAATATGAAAAACTTGAGTAAAAATGCTGACTCTCAGCCATGAACATAACTTCAAGACATCCTTGTAATAATTTTCCATGTAGTAACAACACAGAAAACATAACCTAGAGGACCTGAATCTTATACAAGACTTCAACCTACAGGTGAGTAATGGCCTGAACAAATATGTTATCAAAATAAAAAGGGGTGAGAAAAAAGAAATAGTACAGAAGGATGCAAGTCTACTGTATGGGTCTCCACTGCCACCCATGCCAATGATGTCCGATTGCTCACCACAGCACAAGACCAATTAGTGGGGACAAGCAAAATCAGCGGTTTCATGACAAACTAGGGAACCATGCTGGAAAACAAAGAGGTTATGTTCCAAAAGTTTTATTTGTTTATTGTTCTTTCTAGAATAGCAGGAGTACAAGAGGTAAAGGAATAGACTTACAGCTGTTGAAAGTGTAACTGCTACCTTAACATATCTATAAATACCACAACTGATGCAGGTACTGTTTTGCACTTTTGGAAGTACAGTGCCTGCTTGCAGTGCACCCCATCAATCAGCACTGAAGATAAAAAAGGAGCACATCCCTACAGATTTTAAATCCTCTTACCCTAAGTACCAAACATTTCTAAAATCTACGTTCATTAAAACACATTGTCCAACACAAGTTTTAGTAAGTGCCTTCCTTCTGTTCTCTCCTCACCTCCACCAAGCATGGAGAGGGACATACAGAAGCAAAAGTTTCTCAACAGAAACTGTGCCTTTAGGTGAAAAGTACCCAAAAAGTGAAAGCTCTTCTTCCAAGAAAACCAAAACCAAAACCAGAGCATGTTCC
Organism: Balaeniceps rex; assembly: GCA_013401315.1. Lineage (NCBI taxonomy): Eukaryota > Metazoa > Chordata > Aves > Pelecaniformes > Balaenicipitidae > Balaeniceps > Balaeniceps rex. The sequence goes on from VYZW01000005.1 coordinate 9,186, forward strand.
TGATAGCTGACAAATACCCTCCATAGACATTTAAGCTGATGGAGTAAGAAGCTGATTTCTCTGGTTTGGGACAAAACAATCTTTATGAAGTATTTAAGCTCCAAAACATGACTGCAAAAAAATATCACCTGGTTCTTCAGGCTCCTCATTTTCCAAATAGTAAAGTACTGTATAGGGGGCTAAAGCTCTTTCTACGAGTGTCCAGACTGGGCCCCGCTTTGGCAGAAGTGACCAGTCCAGATGCTCCCTCACATCGAAATGTGCTTGCGATTCTCATAATATCCCAGAAGTGTCTGATGTGGCAGGTGTTGTCAACATACCACCAGGAAAGAGGTTTTCACAAAAGAGCCATCACAACCACTTCTGTTGAGGAACATACAAAAACATTCATGGTCCAGTAGGCCACAGTTTAGTGTTGGTCCATGATGCAAGAAACCTATGATTGCACTCCATTTTTCAGCTGGAGGGGGCCGAAACCCATATGTCCCTTTTGAAGACAATAACTTCACTAGGAGCTGTTTAGCCATGAAGCAATTGCCTTCAGCAAAGCTGAAGGTGCACCACTTGGCAAAAAATACTTAGCAATGTTCAAAGGGCTTCCGAAAAATCAGCATGACTCCACGCACCAACAGATACTTCCCCAGAAAGCATCAGACCTAGGTTCTGACCTCTGCTCCGTCGACCGTTTATGCAGTGTATATTATACAGTGACTGGATAAACACAGCTATGTATTTTTTTGCATCGGATGCATCACTTTGTGGATTTAATACTATGATTTTCAGGCCATAACATCGTAATTATGTCTTTTGCCACTTAACTCTTGAGGGAAGTGAGCTCGATGTCTAAAACATAACCAGAGCAAACTTTTAAACCAAAATCTGCATCTCTGAAGTTATAAGAAAGCCAGTAATTTCTGCTGGATTTGTCCTTATTTTCCTTCTATTTCTGCAGAAATATGACCTCAGACTGTATTTTTTACCCAGAATTGGTAGGGCAGTACTGTAGTACCTCCAGAAATGCTACTCAACCTCTATTGAATCCACAAACTTTGACTGAGTCTACAACAAAAAAAGCAGTTTTATTTCCAGAATGAAATAATAAAAATCTAGTTTTACAGATGTATTTAGAACACAAAATCTTGTAAATTAGCATCTCAGTTTTACATCTGTACCTTTTTGAGTTCCCTGTCATTATTGATCTTATGCTATCAACAAGCCAATTACCTTAAAATTACCACCAGTATCCAAAAATAACTATTTTGGAATGTGCAATACTATATTTGACATTCATTCACCAATTAATATTCTGGTTTTAGCACATCAGTTTACAACTTGTCAAGTCTATTTTAATCTCTAAAAGTACTTTGATTGCTGAAGTTTTGATTTATTTAAAATGAACTATCACAGAAAATAAACAACCTCCTTCTACCAGGTTAACACTCTAATGTCTAGGGTGCAGATAATCCCAAATAGATGCTTTCATGAGTTACTGAGTCATTTAGCGCCAAGGCAAGTGAGAGGATTACATTTGTTTAAGACACAACAAAAGCACATGATACCCTGTGCTATCCATCCGGATACTACTGTCATGAACAGGGAAGCAATTCTGAGTACGGCTGCCAAATTACGTTTTTTTTCAGCGTGAGCTCCCAACAGGGAGCACAGCTTCTTCCTTTTCTGCATTTATACAGCAGTCCCAAAGGCAGACAGGGCAACCTGTTATGCCCGGATCTGATTCAAGGTCCCCTCCAATTCAACAGCAAAAATTCCTTTGTTTTTGATGGGAGGAGAATTAGGTTCCCAAAGCACTTGCAGCACAGCTTCCCTTGTAAGTACCTTTTCACCCCAGGACCTGCATGGCTTTTCACAGCATCCTATCTCATCTTTCACCTCCCTGTTCTCAGCTCAACTGTACCAACAGAGAAATCTCCATGCGTGTTTGTAATCAAGTGGGGTGCATACTCCACTTAGATGCAAATTTGGGAGCACTCCAGAACTTTATGCTAACTCAGACACACATTGAGAATTAACTGTCTGTGTTACCCCATCTGTTGACTACTGTACTTTAGAGCAGCAGAACACAGTTTGGCACATCTCATTTTCTTGCCACCTAAAGTCGGAATGATTTTTTGTTACAAAAAACAATGCAAGAGACTAAAATTGTATGTCTTTCTATACTTTGGGATAGGGACTGCTGTTTCAGACAATGTTGCAAACATGTTTTCTTTGGCAACTTACTGGTTTGCAAATCATGACTTAAATTATTGGTAGTCTGCAAGAACTGAATAAAAAGGAAATTTTATACATTAGATCAATGAATAAATGTAAAAATAACTGTATTTAAAAAGAACTATTTTTTTACTCTTTCTTTAAGTAAATGGAGACAATAGACCTATCACACTGCATGTTTAATAGCAGTTTGCATGTGTTAACTCTTAAGATGTAAAGTAGTATCTATCTCCTGAAATACATTTTAGTTCCTTCTAAACAGTAAGCAGCCAAGACTGAAATGCCAATCATAAATATTTAGTAAACACAATTACCCATTATGTTACTTCATTAACATTTCTGCCAGAAAGAAGAAAAAAAAAATTAGCACCGAAATATAGTGATACCATTTAGGACCGTGGTGTCTTGGCTTTCACTTATATTGTAGATAATAAAATACTGATCAGAATCAGACCTGATCTAAGAGCCCATGAGAACATCACATGTTGATATGCTATGGCATTTGGTTTTAAAGAACAACAATTTCAAAACCAGCCTGTGCAACCTAGATTAAGGTTTCGAATTTTGCATCAAAAATTGACTGCAAGTGCAAATAACGTTTCTGTATTTCACACCTGTTTTTCTTATCTTGTATTTATCATAGTATTTCTAAAAACAACACCTCTTACAAACGCTGACATGGGAAACTACGTTACAGTCCGTCTAGAGGCTTCGATGACTCTCTGCTAATGTTATCTCACAAAAGAGGAACCTGAAAGACAAAGTGGATGGAAATGCAGTCTATAGGTTGCCCAATCTTATGTCAAAACTTAAAGCAAATTAACAAGTACAGAATTCTTATGGCATATACACAGTACTGAAAAAGTTACGAATTTTACAAAACACTGTAAGAAGCCCAGGAAAAACAGTGTGGCAAAGGCATGACTTGTGAATCCGGGATGGGGACTCAATTCCCATCTGCCACAGACTTCCTGATGATTGCATTAGGCAAGTTTTCACTTCCCTTTTTTACCTTCATTTCACAGTTGGAAACAGCAAAAATACTTTTTTATTCATAGAAGAAAGAAAAGATAAGTTTCATTACTTCGATGATTCATTCGGATACAATAGCCATGGGAGTCATTCTAATATCCAGAGTAAGTTAGACAGGCAGGCATTATTGGCAGAAGTTTCAAATAATCCTTATGCAATATCAACTTATACTGCAGTCTATCGAACAATCAGAAGGGAACCATCTCTTCTTTTAAAGAGCATTCATATAAGATTTCCAGAGAAGTGAGAAGACTGCATGGCATGATGAATTTAACACAGTGTTAAATATTACATTGTCCTATTAAATGTTTTTAATATACATCTTCCTAAATAATTTAAGAAAGTGGTTTTATACTTAAATTTTCTGGAAGCATCTAGAATCAGTTCAATGCCTGCACAGATGACAAAAGCTTCTTAATTTACTTCACTAGCCTACCAATGTGGGAGCATTGCTTACCTTTATGCAAAGGAGAGAGCATAACTCTCATCGGGGACTTTCTAGAGTAGAATACACAGTTTCTTTCTAAATATAAAACCTTTCTCTGTGTATGTTTAAAAAACTTTACACAAAGCAGACAATTTTCATCTGAACTGTTTAGATGAAGAGCATGATTTTAGCTGCAGGAACCCTAGAAAGAATGTTTTGAGACTGTTCAGATTAATACCTGCAAAGTTGTTCAAGTCTAATCAGAAATTAAAAATTATAACAAGGCCAGATACTCTAACCTGGGTAACAGATGGAATGAAGCTCAGATGGACAGAATCTCAGAACGGAGTTTTAATCCAAAGCAAAGCATCAAGATCAAGTACCTGACTTAGGGATGTTCCCAGTAGTACTTACAGCCTAAATTAATGGGTTATCTACACTTCAAAAGTACAATCATTCAAGTTAACCTGCAACACAGTCATTTGAATTTACAATTTTTTTACTATAAAACATCTGACTTTTTACACATGTCATGAAACCACTTTTGAAACTGTATTTTGACACTGAAGTACCTTCACTGACAACTTCAGCAAAGTAAATGTATACGTTTAACTGTCCTAAAGTAATGGTTGGTTATCTGCCAAGTCCTCATGCTTTTCTGGCTACACAGACAGGCCAGCTTTTTATCTGAATATCATAAAAGCTAGAGAATTTATGCATCATATTAAGTCTATGATTCTATGATTCTAAGGTCATTCATGGACCCAACATTAGCTTGCAATTTAAGTGCAACCACAGAGTCAGTGACTATTTACGATGCAGAATTCATATGCAGTGTTATACCCTTTATTATTTGAGTATCAATACAGCCTCTTGACCGCCATGCCATTGGGAAGAAGTGTTTGAAGGTCCATCTCTACTCTGTCCTGCTTTGTTGATAAACCTCCAGATCACTGTGTAGGACCAGAGTACTCAAGTGCAGCTCCATGTCAGAGGTTCTCAAACTTTTTTTTACCTGAAGGCCCCCAAAGCAAAGGTACAGATCTCTGAATAGCGGTTTTACACTCTCTGACAATAGGCTAGCCCTTCTCTACAACTTTTTGGAAGCCTGTGCCCCTAGACACAAACTAAAAAAATGTTGTTTTTTGAGAAACGCACTCCAACAAGCTAGAAGATAACATTCCGGTTTCCAGTACAGCTCTTGGGGTTGCAGTACCTATGAGACCATTTACTGTAAAAACATCTCACTGCTCAAACAGTGCATTTTCTGGGAAATTCCCCATCAGTGACAACAACAATAAAATTCTTGGATCTTATCACCAAGAAAAACAAGAGACGTAAATCCATGAAGGCCACGAATCTGAATGCAAATGCTGGATGATACAACACAATATCAAGGGATGAGACTGTGAGGCAGACCATTCATAAAGTTCACACATCTGGTCAAGCATACTTCTTAAGGGTCACCAGACTACTGCAGTAAGATCCAGATTCCATTTTTTTATGAAATCAACTCCAAGTCATGATGTCAGACACTCTCCTGAGAGCCAGCATTTCTGTTGTCATAAGACAGGTGACTGCAAGTAGAATTGGTTTCCAACTCTTTTCTTCTTTTCCCTACAGCTGCTGGCACTTCCTTAATATCAGGTAAATCATCTATGAAGAATCAAACGTGTTCAAAGAATTCTTTGGATCTCCAGAGAAGGACAGAAACTTTGAAAGGATGGGTTCCCAAAGGAGAGACAAAACAACAGATAGGGAGAGACAAATTAAGGAGAGACAAAAGAACAGATGATTCTCACAGGCATGATTTTTGGAAATGGAGGAGCTTTGCTGCATGATAACAAGATGATCATGTGGTTAATGATTGTCACATACTTTACATGTACTCTTGCAGTCTTCCGTCTTTCAACATTTCTGAGGTACTAGATGTGTCCCTTAATGCTCACCAGACAAGTCCTCTTCTACAGCTGTGGACAATAAGAGATTCCCTTTCCTCCCTTAATCCATTCCTGCATTGCTTTAATGCTTTTCCATTCCACAGAAGGCTCTGCCATCAGGGATCTTAACAGGCACTATATTATTATATTGGGTTTGTGTGGCAAGGTTTTGTAGCAGGGGGGCTACAGGAGTGGCTTCTGTGAAAAGCTCCTAGAAGCTTCCCCTATGTCCAACAGAGCCAATGCCAGCCACCCCCAAGCGGGCCCCGCCGCTGGCCAAGGCCGAGCCCATCAGCAATGGTGGTAGCACCTCTGGGATAACATATTTAAGAAGGGGGGGAAAAAACCTGCACAACTTCAGCCAGAGACAGGACTGAGAACATGTGAGAGAAAGAATTCTGCAAACACCAAGGTCAGTGAAGAAGGAGGAGGAGGAGGAGGAGGAGGTGCTTCAGGCGCCAGAGCAGAGATTCCCCTGCAGCCTGTGGTGAAGACCACGGTGAGGCAGGCTGTCCCCTGCAGCCCATGGAGGACCCCATGCCAGAGCAGATGGATGCCCAAAGGAGGCTGTGACCCCATGGAAAGCCTTCACTGGAGCAGGTTCCTGGCAGGACCTGTGGACCCATGGAGAAAGGAGCCCATGCTGGAGCAGGTTTTCTGGCAGGACTTGTGACCGGGTGGGGGACCCACGCTGGAGCAGTCTGTTCCTGAAGGACTGCACCCCGTGGAAGGGACCCACGCTGGAGCAGTCTGTGAAGAACTGTGTAAATCTCACATAAAGCGTTCCAGCGTTGCACAATGCACACGTCAGCATGGGCAGTTTTGCCAATAAGGCTTCACACACAAGCAAAGAAAGATGTTTCCTGGCATGTGATCCTCAGAAAGAGTCCCTCCGGCTGCTCAAAACATTCATTAAACAGCTCACTATGCTACCCATCTCTCCCGATATCCACAGGCTTGGATTCCTTGCTCTCAGAAGAGTCTTACCAAAACAACAAAAACCAGAAGGCATCCAGGAAAGGCAGATATTTTCCCTCTCCATAGAGCGTGGCCATCAGATATCTCAGTTCGCCTTTCAGTTTTGCAAATGCGCATTCTGTTCTAATTCCATAACTACTCAGAAAATAGCTGCAGCACCTTTCTCCCACCCATATGTCCTCCCGAAAATGCTACAGAAGCAAAATTTTGTCACTACGAAAGAAATCTAAACCATTCAAAAATTTCACCTTGAGATTCCTTTCCAGGAAAAGGCATGCTGATGGTGCCAATAGAATTGGAAAGCTCAGCCTTAATATCCTACCAGTAAAACTTTCCATGTGGTACTCCAGCCTGTGACCAGGAAAGAAAAGTATCCTTTGATAACAGCGCAGACTTCCTCAATACAGTAGCTCTGAAGTTCCACCTACCAATTTAACCTTGTCAGCTATTCATCAGAAGCACATGGGAAGTAAACTAGACATGTCAAGGTGAAAAGTTTTATGCTCCTTGCCTGCCTCAGAGCACTAATAGATAGCCTACTTCTGTATTGCCAGGACAAGTTCAGATTTCTGGAAAGTGTTTCTTATATCTGTGAAAGTCATCTCGCATTTTCAGGACTACCCACTCACTGCTAGTAGGAAAACTCCACAGCAGCATCCACTGATGAAGAGCATGCTTTCTGCCAGTCCCCTGACGCTCTGGTTTGCATTGCAGAAGTTCAGTTAGGACTCGCAGCAGCCTGGTTAAAATCAGCACTGAGGAGATTAATGTCTGGCAATTTTTCAGCCCTGGTGGTTTTTTACTCACTCCAGGTTCTTCCGCTACCAGCCAACATATGCTACATTGATGTCCTGAGCATATATTGAAATTTTTAAAGGTGATGTTTCATTTAAAGTGCAGGGTAGCCCCTAATTCGGATCTAGCCAAGGATGTGTACTAGTTTAAAACATATCCACTCTGTTCACACCAGTGTTTTTTACTAAGATAAAATACACTGAAATGAATCGAATTTAAAATTAATTGAGCACTGTCACACAGGATTGGTTGAAGTTCAACTAAATTGTTTTGAAAACCTGTTTTGCATTAATCTGCACAACTTGTCTGCAAGTCCAGACATTGGGACTTTAGACTTCTGTGATTTCTTTTTCTTTTTTTCTTTCTTTTTTTTTTTTAAGCACAAAAGTAAAACAAATTGGGGGTCAGATTTGGTTTTAATGAAGTTGTATTGAAAAAAATTATGGTACAAGGGACAAGGGGTAATGGTTTTAAACTCAAAGAGGGTAGATTTAGATTGGACATAAAGAAGACATTTTTTACGATGAGGGTGGTGAGACACTGGAACAGGTTGCCCGGAGAAGTTGTGGATGTCCTATAACCAGAATTGTTCAAGGTCAGGTTGGACAGGGCTTTGAGCAACCTGATCTAGTGAAAGATGTCCCTGCCCGCAGCAGGGGGGGTTGGACTAGTTGATCTTTAAAGGTCCCTTCCAACCCAAACCATTCTATCACTCTATGATTCTCCTAAAACTGGTTCAAGACTTGCCCAACTCCTCCACGACACACAGCCATGGGAAGTGCAGTTCTGTTATGCAGATACATGGAGATTAAGAAAGAGATCAGAGTAAGAAGCGAAAATGGCAAGATTAGGCTGAGCAGTCATTCCGACCTGAGAACCCATCCTAAAGTTCCCCAAGCAAGTATTTTGTAAGATGTTGCTGGATCTGCTGGCCATTTCAAAGACTGAGGAAAAAAGGGATGAGCCCAAAGTTGATGTTTTCTCTTAAAAGCCTTGACAAATTTTCTTCAAATTACAGTAGAAAATTTAGCTACTTTTCAACAAAATAGTTCAAATCTACAGGATGAAACATTAATACAAGCAACATATAAGAATGTTTACAGTTAGCTGATCAATCTGTAAAGAGTCATATAAAAATCAATCAACTCAAGGAGTGACAAAACTTCTTCCCATAATACATTTTTATCAAAACACCAGGCTTATTTGCATTTGGACTATGAAGTGGTGGACTGCACAACACTGCCTTTCTTATGTACTCCAGACTGTCACATGAAATATTTCAAGAATTGGGGACCAACAACATTATTGCTGAACACAAAATAGGATAGGGCTGTGTGTTGAAGTTTTCATGTTGTAGACCAGGTGCGGTCATCCTGGGTCTAAGAAATAGGCATAACCCTCCAGAACAATTCATGCAGCACCCAGCTTGATGGGGGTCAGCTCTGTGTTGTGAGTCGCCTTCTGGCCACCACTCTCACTGTGGGAAGGGCTTTTACGTTCCTTCGGGCATTCTCTCCCATTGCATAAGTAGTTTTGACACAAAGGCACTAGCACAAGTTGGGCAAAAAAACTCAACAGATTCTGGATGCCCAAAGTGAGCCATACGAGTGACCGATCTCTCTGAACAGCTCAAGTCCCTGTGAAGTGCAGCACATTGAGTACTGCTCCACAAAAGGAAAAAATAACAATCAAGGAGGAAACATGCATTTGTTATTCAAAAAGTCTAGTCCGGAACAATACATTCTTTGTATATGCCATTTGTCACAACTTTAAAATCCCAGAACTTTGTCAGCATCCACCAGCAGCCCTGATATACAAAACCTTCCTCCCCAAACCTGCATCTAAGACGACAGCTGTGACAATGTGTGTGAGGTTTACTGCCAACAACCCCCATCCAGGCAACTGAAAAGGTCTATTGAGAGCCTACACACTGACACAATCAAGAAACTCCGGTTAAAGTGTGATAATTTCAGTGTTCAGCACTATCAAGGTGAAATCAATTAAAAGACGGACATTCTATATATACACTATGGGCTTAAAGTAATTTATTTCAAATTCAATTAAGCTACTGGTATCTCCCTTTTCAAATATTTGGCTGTCATTACCCCTTATTCACCTAATTCTGAGGAAAATCTGTTTTAGTTCATATTTATCCTGGCTAAAAATAAGCAAACACTTACTTCTCAGCTGTTTCAACCTCTAATTAAAACCAGTTCTACAGCCAGACTCAGACACTATGCTAGGAAGAAACAGCCTCAAGTAACACAATTTTCATTGTTAAAAGAAAGTGGTTCATAAGCAATTCTATCTTGTCAGCTCTAACAGTTAATCTAACCTCTTCAATGACACCCAGTTATTTTCACACTCAACATCCTGCCATGAACCAGTAATTATGGTCCATACTTGCTATCTCCGCTGACACTGATTTCCAGACTACAGAGAGGTAGGCAAATGAGCTTATAACCTTAAGATAACCAAAGGACACTAAAGAGGTTATTTTTTGCAACATGACATTTATTCCTGAAATTGTGTGACCATTAAACAACAATCATTTCATCGTTTAATCTGATTCTAACTGAGACTCTGCTTCAAATGGAAAACCTTTCCACTCTATCATTTTTTTCTATTTGCAGCAAGTCATTAAAACAAAATTAATACATGATGAAAAAACTGCAATGAAGGAAAAAAAAACCAAACCCGTAGATCTAATTTTGCCCCAGGGAGATTAAGATCCCTCTTGCTGGAGAAGGCAGAGGAAGGAAAATTAAAGTTGTCAAGCAGTAGTTGCACAAGTACAGACTCCAAACCCCTTCTCCCACCTTCCCAAAAATGACTGGCAAAAGACATCAGTTCTCAACATTTGGCTGCAGTCTGACAGAATTCATGCCAGAACATCAGCAACAACCTTTGAGAAGTCAGGGAGTCAAGGAAGTACACCTCAGGAAGACCAAAGAGAAAAACATCATAGAGAAAAACATCATCCTCGTCTTTAAAAGAGATTAAAGGAAGAGCCAAAGAATAATGGCCAAAGTATTTTTCCTAGGAAAATACTGAAAAATACAATAGGGTAACAAACCTGTGGGTACAGCAAAAGCAACGTGTTCTAAAACTGTCTGACAATCCCTCGTGACATTCTCATCACAAGATATGAAGTTAGTCTTGCGTGGTTGTATAAGTGGCTGGGAAACTTTTCTTGGGGAAAATATAAATGGAAACACGACATTTAAAAAAGTAATATGGCTTATTTACAAACTTTATGAATTTGAAGGTTGTAACTGAAAGATGTGCTCTCGCAATAGCAAGTATCAGTGGGTATTTGAACAGATTTTTCAACCAAACATTGCAATCTCAACAGTAAGTATAAGCAAAATACACTATGGGGTATATCAATCTACAGATTTGCCTGAGAACACAAGATATAAGCTGTGCCTGCAGAGATTGCAAAGGAATTTAAAGACGTTAAGCACTAAAAGAAGGAACTGAAGAGATCGCATGATCCTATTCACCTGCTATGTACAGTTGATTCTTAAGACACAGAGACTTATTGTATTAAATCAACAAACTGTGGTACGTCATCTGTGATTTAAACTGTTTCCTTTGGTGTCCTCTCCTATTTACAGCTGATAACCCAAGCCACAATACAGCTGATTTTAAAACAAATGATACTTTTAGCAGATACTCAAGCAGAAGGTTGTTAGAACTAGTGCTACTTTGCATGTAAAGCCTGGTCCAGCAATTTTGCCAGAGCAGGATACACCTTTGAAAAGTTTTGCTTTAGGTTACTGGCTAAAAGTTTCACGTATGTAGGTCATGTATATAAAATTTAACACATGTAACTATTATCAACAGAATTCTGAAGCCTGTACACTGGAACAAGTTAAGCAGCACAAGAATTTTATGTTCTCATGAAGCAGATCTTCCAGATCCCTTTGGTCATAAAGCCAACTAATTTTCTTTTAAAAGAGCTGAGAAATTTGAATAAAGTCCACCCAATAGGTTACAGTTACTTAAATTTTCCTGATGCAGCCTTCTATACAAGGGGGCCAAGTGTTTAAGGAAAGAAGGAAAATGTAGAGTATTACTAAACAAAAGGAAGCTCTCAGGACATCACCCGAGTCCAAACCATATTTCGTTAATACACTTTTCTTTTTTCTGTGGCTCAGTGATGTTATCAAAAGTTCAATTCCAAAGGACCAGCTCTCTTGGTTAACAAACTGCAAGATTTAAAACTTTTGTATTCCATCTTTCATTTTACTTTTCCTTTCCCACATCCACACTCCGCAGTTTGCCAACTGCCCTTCAGTGCCCAAATTTCCATTGAAAGAAAGTTCTAACTCAGCCAAGAAAACCAAAAGAATTTGGAGGCTGCACAGATGGGAAATCATTACATGAAAACCGTTAAAGAGAAAGACATTAATTGCTCTCTCGCTTCCTCTTACAATGAGGAACTCTTTCAATGTTCAGAAGGTGCCATAGACAAGGGCATATCTAAAGAATCAAATTCTATTTTAAATCAGATTAAAATTAATTTATCCTCTCAATACAATGTAAGAAATAAAATTAAATTAAAAAATCACCAAAGAAATCAAGAGACATAAAGGCAATACTCTCCCCCCTCTGCATTTTCAGGCTATTGGATCATTCTTATTATATAATAAGTAACTAAACACTGAGAGGTTTATAAACAAATTTAGTCTAATCAAACAATAAACGGTAGTTCAGCAGCCAAACAGGTTTGGATATCTGTGTACAGCTTGGAGAACTGCCTCGGAGAACAATTCTTCACAGCACAATGTCCCAAACACAGAGATTTCACTGTTAAGAGCAGAAAGTGAATTAAATCAGAACATGATTTCAAGTATTTAACATCTTTTCCCTTCCATAGACATTTTCTTTTCTTTTCTTTTGCTAAGCAAAATACTTATTTTCTAAGAACAAACTAAATCTAGAGTGAAAGAGGATCAATCCTACAATACAGGGCACACTAATGACACCAGTCACATTCTCCAGAAAACTGAGAGTAGGGAGGTCATGAGTTTATAACTGGAAGCTGCTCGTCCCTACTAGCAGCAGATAGTGCTTTTTCTGCTGAGTACTNTAATTATACAATCAGCAACGCAAATGTTGCTGTTTGCTATCCAGAGCAAGAGAAGCATTTTACAATCACAGGGGGAAAAAAAGGAACAAAGAAACAAATATTTATACCGGCTTTATCTTTATTTCAAAACTATGATCACATTACATTCATTGAACACTTTTTAAGTGACAAAGTCAAACACTCAGAAACTAACTAAAACCAGAATAGCTTGGCTGAGCAATCATAATTTGGCTCTGTAAATCATATATNTCACTGTTAAGAGCAGAAAGTGAATTAAATCAGAACATGATTTCAAGTATTTAACATCTTTTCCCTTCCATAGACATTTTCTTTTCTTTTCTTTTGCTAAGCAAAATACTTATTTTCTAAGAACAAACTAAATCTAGAGTGAAAGAGGATCAATCCTACAATACAGGGCACACTAATGACACCAGTCACATTCTCCAGAAAACTGAGAGTAGGGAGGTCATGAGTTTATAACTNCCGTTAATTTCTTTTTAATAAGACACTTTTCACCATCATGTCATTCAAGCATCAGTGCATGCTATCTTCTTATCTGCCTTGTGGAATAAGAACATGCTACCTTTCTCCTTTTGTAAATAAGGACAGTGAATCAAAGGTCCCTTCCAACCCAAAGCATTCTATGATTCTATGATCACTGATGGAACCGAGGGCAGAACTTCAGAACTTGTCTCCAGTCACAGATTCGCAGATTGCTCATTCCTGTAGATTACAGATGGACTTAGCATTTAACGTTCCCACGGACCTCAGAAGTGAGAAGAGTCCAGTCCTGTCATAAATAGCATTCAAAAAAGGGATGACTTGCAATTTTAGTGGCCATCCATCCCAAAATTGCTTTAACTAATCCTTTAAAGAGGAAGCAAGGCTTATATACAGCCTCCTTTGTATACCATTCATCTAATTCATAAGAACAGCCTACCTGTCCTTGTAATCTCCGGCTTCATTCCCTACACACATGGTGATCTATCAGGTGAGACATGGGACCTACAAAATACAGCCCCAGCAGCTTGCCCTCACCCTTACTGAATTTCTTGAGCCCTGCCCATCTGTTAACCATGTATTATTAAATTTAAAAATCTGCCCCCCTCACAGTTTCTTCTTCCCAGTGTTACCATTCCCTCCCTCCTTCCCAGTAATGCTTCCCTGTGCACTGCTGACAGCGATGTGGGACCAGATTTTGATAAGAATATTTGTGCTCAGGCAGTGTTTTGACAAGCTGCCAAAATTCTCCAGACAACAAAAGAAACAAGAGAAAAAGAATATCTGTTTTCAATCTTTTGTAACTGAGCTAAAAAAACACTCTAGGATTTCAAACAACAAAGAAAAAGCACTTTTTTTGGCTTTG
>VYZW01000006.1:1903-27060 GCA_013401315.1 Balaeniceps rex
AATGGATAGCTTCTTCTGTTTTACCTGAAGTAGCTTCCTCCATATACTGAGCTTTCTTGGAGTTTTTCTGGCAAATCAGTAAAGCGTGACAAAAATTCAGACAGTGCCAGTTTTACCGGTAACAGCTGCTGCCTCCATTTCACCGATTTAACATAAGCTGTTGAACCCACAAGCGAACAACAGGAGGGACCCCATACAGCATCAAGAATCCAACTCTGCATCCCTACCATGCCTCCTGAGATCTTGGTCGACCCAACCCTGAAGCTCTTCCCTTTTCTCACTGTTCCTTTTCTTTTAACCTTCTTTCAGAGTATTTGAAAGCAGCATGTTTCTCCTGACAGTCAGCTGACTCGTCCGAAAANCCAACCAACCAGCGCACACGTACCTCCCGGCCAGGAAGTTTGCACCTTCCAGCTGGCTGACTGCCCAAAACCAGGTATATGCCCTCTGCATGAGAAATATTTCCCGGCTACTCTTAACTATTCTAATGAGTCCCAGTTCTACTTCACATAAACGAACTCCCAAATTATTCACAGCAGGCAGTTAAATTAAGACATTAAAAATTAAACGCTTGACCAACTTGTTGGTCTTGGGGTTCTGTGTGAATTAATATTATTGTTAATATATGCACAACATTTCTGTAAGTAAATTTAAAAAGTGTAATTCAGTTCTAAAACATGTTTTGGAAGAAAAAAAGATATTGAAAACAGCAATTTCTCTCTCATGTGTATTTAAAGTTACAGCAACCCTAGAATTATCCTGATAAAGCACATATTAAAAGCTATACTTAGAAAGAGCTTATCAAGTTATGCTACCAGTTCGACTAAATTAAGACTTGTTTGCTTTTATTAGAAATCTTACCAACTGCATTGTCTTAAAAAGACTGTACAAAAAAAAAATTTATACCATGGAATAAGATGAAGGCTGAAGACACCAAATAGCACTTGAGGCCAAGTTCTACCAGTTTGTAAAACTGTACTTCTTCGTTCCCTTTATTAGGGAGAGACTTTACCTCAGAAATCAACACTACAGTTACATTTGTAGACACAAAACCCATTCCACAATTTCTATTCAGCACTGTGCAATTCAGCATTCCTTTTTTCCAAACATACAAAACATATAATTAAGTATGTACAGAAAAAAAGCTTACCGAAGGAACAGAGTGCAGGTCAAATGTTTCATTTGCCACATCTTTTAACAAGGCTGCTTCCAGAAGAATTCCCATGTTGCTGTTTCGCTCTTTATCACCTCCAGACAGATACATGTTTTGAGCACAGGGCTGCATTAAGGAGTTTGAACTTTCCATTTTATCGTTCAGCATCTCTTTCGAGCTCTCTACACATGTTGGAAGCACAGCAGAAACTGAGGAGCATGCTGAATGGGTAGAGCTTGCTTTGCCAATGCCTTCCGGATTCTGCTTTAACGCAGGTGTCTTTGAAGCCTTGTGGGAAGCGTTTCTGGGATGCGTTGTGGCATGTACAACTTGGCTAGCGAAGAGATGTTTGTTAAGATGGAGCTTATGGGGCTTATTCACCGGCAATTCCACTTTAGTATCTTTAGCTAGATCTATTTTCTTTTTCAGCACTTTTATAGAGGGGGACAATTGCCTCGGGGAAGCAACCAGTGAAGATGAGGAGGCAGCTGATAGTTGGGGGGACTGGGGAGACTGTTTTAATGCTGGACTGTCTCTTGACTGTAGGACAGGCCTAGACATAACCTTTGGCTTAACATTTTTGAAATTAGGTTTGGGAAAGCTAACAATCTCTGATTTCTTTGCTTTGGTTATTGTTGACACAATAGGAGACCTGCCCACTGGTTTTCCTGAACTAGCTTTAAGCAAAGGCTTTCTATTATGTCCTCCTACAAAAGCCTCGTTTGGTCTTAGTTTAGGAGTCTTGTCTCCAAGCTCTGCCAAAGCTGAAACAGAAAAAGTCGTATTTTTTGATCGTTCTTTAGGGGTTGAAGTACATAGAGCAGGATCACTTTCTTCAGCCATAGGACTGAACACCACAAAAGTTGCTTCGCATTTCAGCTCAGGCACAACAGTCCTCTTTAATTTTGGTACACTGCAAGATATGAAAGAGGTGTTGTGCATATCCTGAAGAGCAGCATTTCCAGACATACTTTGTTCTTTGGTTAAGGGTTCACTGGTTTTCTTTGATACTTGTTCTCCATCCATTTTATCCACTGGAAGAAGGTGCACATTATTTACAGGACTATCCATGCATGTTTCAGCATTGGAATTCCCAGTTTCATCATGGTCAGGGGTATCCTGCAAGGATTTCACTTGGTCATTTTCATTAATATTAATGCATGGTGATAATGCATCTCGCATATAAGGATCTATACATCCAGCAGCTAGTTTTACAGACTGTGCTTCTGTTTCCTGTGATTCTTTATCAGTCTCGTTAGTGTTTTTTAGATAGTGTTCAACACCTGCAGAGGCAGGACGATATACTTCAAGTTCTGAATAGGCATCTGGGCTTTCTGAAGCCACTATTGTAGAAGAGAAATTAGGTGTTCTTTCTGAGCTGGTTCTATCAAATTTCTCTCTCGTACATACTTCAGAAGAGATTAGAGTCTCCCTCAGATGCATGTCATCATTTTGATCGGTTCCCAGAGTTTCAACTATAACATTAGTAACATCCAATGTGCTCAGGTGGCAGCATGCCCTGTCCTTTATCAGGGACTGCACATTCTGCTCTGAAGCAGGAAGAGATAATACACACTTAGAGTTAGTCTGACCGTAAGGCACCGATTGTTTGATACTCTGATTTTTCATTTTTGCCAAAGCAACATTACCTTTCAGTAAGTTTGTTGTTTCTTTCAAGTTACAGTTCAAAGGATACACACAAGTCTGTTCAGTCACAGAAGACTTGCATGCAGCATCTGCATCTCCCAACAGAGCTCCCGTGCAGTTGTATTTACCAGGTGTCTTCTGCAGATTAAGTGCTTCAATAGACTGCTGTTTTAAAAGAATACTTCTTAAGTCACTCTTATTTTCAAGAACAGTATCATCTTCATGCTCAGTCACTATATTTTTGTCAGTTGAATTACTGTGTATCTTGGTGGCACAATTCTCTGAGGAAGGTGTAGCTTTGTCGCATGCGTAGTTATTTCCATTTTCATCCCTTATAAGTAAGGAAGACTTCAAGCTGTTCTTTGCCTTGTCATCTGACTTTTCAACATTCATTTTGAAGGATAAATTTCAAACTATTTTCATTTTATACTTATTAAAATCCCAGAGAATGCAGATTCTTCTGAACTTTGCAGAAAAAAAACACCAACAGCTTTTCCCTGGAACACGTCAACCGTCCTGAAAGATATTTAAAAAGTAGTTCTTTGTTTTCATGTTTCCCAAGAGGATCCAAAAGTTCTGAAATTAAAAAGAAATTAAGAATGATTAGCCAAACCAGGATTTTAAGACAGTAAGCATTCTTAAGCTATTAGTCATTGAATCAAGCGCAGCCATTTTGACCAACTTCCTTAAGGAAATTAGGCTTTTGCAATGATGCCGTTCATGCATGTTTACCTTCACAAGCCATTTCCGCTACCCTGACCGCCAAGCAACTTTTGAACCCTTTGGTCAGTTGCAATCAAGTATGACTTTAGGGTTGCATCCTCAGATACTTGGCTTGCTTGGCTTCCATGCAAGCAAAGGAACAACCCAAAAGATTTGGCTCCTCAACAGGAGAAAGGTGTCCGAGGGACTATATGATAGAATAAACCATCATTTTTCCCCTCTTCCAATAGCAGGTACTCAACAAAAGGGCATGGTTCCTCACACAGTGTGTAGTCAAGCTATGAAGCTTCTTGCTGCATGGTGCTTGAAAGCCAAAAGCTTACACAGGCTCAAACACAAGCGGGTAAGAGCCAGGTAAGAAAAATCTGTCCAAAACTGAATGCCAAACTAAATCAAGAAGCTCTCAGTCACAAGCTGCAAGCAGCTAGGAGAACTCTAGGGAAGAATCACTACATACTTATCCTGTTCTTGTACTCTTCACTCAGCATTTAGCCCTGGTTACTGCTGGAGATGGGACACAGTGTTAGGTGGATCTTCAGTCTGACCACGTCTGGTCGTGCATATGTTCTTATGTACAAGTTTGTATGAAGACAGGAAATTAAGAGAGCTCTAAATTGTAAATGCTGCTGTATAAGCTCAGGTCTAGAACAGACACCAAAGCAGCAACATAGGAGCAACACAAAGAATCCCAGTGAAGAAAAACTTCAGTGCTCAGACCTTGATGCACGTTGATGCACGGCCAACCGTATCCTGGGCTGCATCAAAAGAAGTGTAGCCAGCAGGTCGAGGGAGATGATTCTGCCGCTCTACTTTGCTCTGGTGAGACCTCACCTGGAGTATTGTGTCCAGCTCTGGAGCCCTCAGCACAAGAAGGACATGGACCTGTTGGAGCGGGTCCAGAAGAGGGCCACAAAAATGATCCGAGGGCTGGAGCACCTCTCCTATGAGGACAGGCTGAGAGAGTTGGGGCTGTTCAGCCTGGAGAAGAGAAGGCTGCGGGGAGACCTTATTGCGGCCTTTCAGTACTTAAAGGGGGCCTTTAGGAAAGATGGGGACAGCAAGGCCTGTTGTGACAGGACAAGGGGTAATGGTTTTAAACTAAAGGAGGGGAGATTTAGGCTAGATATAAGGAAGAAATTTTTTACAATGAGGGTGGGGAAGCACTGGAACAGGTTGCCCAGAGAGGTAGTGGAGGCCCCATCCCTGGAAACCTTCAAGGTCAGGTTGGATGGGGCTCTGAGCAACCTGATCTAGTTGAAGATGTCCCTGCTCACTGCAGGGGGGTTGGACTAGATGACCTCTAAATGTCCCTTCCAACCCAAAGCATTCTATGATTCTTTGGTTCACACAGCAAGGAGCAATAACAACCCCAGACAGCAGTTTTTCTCTGCACTGAAGGCCTTTTTCCTGCCTTTCAAGGAAGCAATGCAAAGCAGAGGCAGCTCAAGACCTTCAAAGAGTTGTCTTAAGACATCTGAGTGGAAATAAAGAGAAGATGGGGAGGTTCATAATCAGCTCTGGGGTTACACCAGTACACAACACAGTGCTGCTGGGGTAGCTAACAGGTAGATGCACATGGGACCCCTTCAGAGTCACTGGAGAGCAATTCCCTATATAGCAACAGTCTCCATCTTCTATAAAGATGACACAAAATTAGCCAAGTGGCGAAACAATTCCAGTGTCCTCTCCAGCAGAGCAGAGCCACATATCCTCACCCTAAACCCTACAGAAGCAGAAAGGGGGGGAGAAGGGGGAACACTCACATACCGAAAAACTGAAGAGCCCTTGCAATGTATAAAAGTTCCTAGCAAGCACTAAGACTGCACCCAGATACCAAAACCACAAGGACATGAAAGAGGAAGTCTAGACTGTCCAAAGCAGCTGGATGACCTCCACAGCACAATGCCATATGAAAGGCTCCAGAAGTGAGACCAGAGGTAGGAAGAACTTCAGATTTATACCATACGGTTGCAGTGGGGTGGGGGATCTGGCAGGAAGAAGTGTCACTTTCAGACCAATAAAGTCTAAATGGGAAAGACAGAGTTCACTGGATCCAACAAGGGAATCAGGCTGAAGATGCATTCATTGACAAATGTCAGCTTCCCAACTGAAGAACAGAGAAACTGGACAAGTGTTGAACACTATCACACATCTGGGAGTGACAGATTCCACTCTCCAATCAAAGAACAGGAAGGAGAAGGACACTCACCATCAAAAACGATGAGCAAACAGGTCAGTGGTGTTTAACTAAAATGCAGACACCAGTGAGGTGTTCTCAAATGAGGATACTGATATAATGACATATTTGAAATTTGGTGGGAAGAAAGCAGCAGGACATGAACATCAGGATGAAGTATATAGGATGGACAGAATAATGCACGCTAATATGAGAATTATATTAGATTCTGAAATTATTTGACTGTAAGTTAGCCACAATAAGTAGCAGAGTCCCTAGAGACTAAAAATGCAGAGCTAACAAAAACAGAGAATATTTGACCTGCACTATCAACCATCTCAACTAGGGTGACAATACTGGTTGCAATACACTGAGACAGGTCAAGGAGGCTACAAGACCAGAAAACATAATAATAATAATGGGAGATTTCCGCTATCTCGATGTTGATTAGGCACACTGAAGAATAATTCCCTGATCATATTTTTGTACATGAATCAATGACTGCTTTGGGAAACAAGTTTGCCATGACAGGGGAAGCAACTTTTGATTTGTTCTCTAACAACGAAATTTAAATCCTCACAGAAACCATATAAACTATTTTGGAAACCACAGCAGGGGAAAAAATCCAAATACTTATCAACAAATCTTTGGAAAGTGTAAAATAAAGCCAGCACACTAAGTAGTGAAAGGTAAGTTACTAAAAGCAAGAATGCATCATTCAAAAAGCTGACATTTTTCTTTAAACCTTGTTTTCCTCAGCTGGAAACATAGCTTGAATAACTACTTTCAAAATAAATCCTTTTTCATACCAATGAAAAGTATAAAGCTTTCCAGACAAGCTGTAGGGTCCATAAACAGCTTTGAGTACAAAAGCAGTACTCAAATTAAGACCATTCTAGAACTGCAGGAATTTGCGTGCTCACTATGGACCAAACACAGAGTAGCTTCTGGCCCACAACCTTGTCTTTATGTGGGACTTTAAGCATTTGTCTCAGACTGAGGGTAAAAAGACCATGGAACAAGGCAAAAACAAGCTACTGAGATCAGACAGCACTCTCCTCTGCCCCCCCTTCCCTCCCCAAGATGAAATGGCTTGACAAGCTTAAAATCTTCTGGTTCCTTAAGGCTGGTCTAGATCCTTTGCCTACCCACTATTATTCAATCCCTATAGAAGCATGAACCATTTTAGTACCCTCATTTTCATCTTCCATTAGGAAATGTAAGGCAGATTCAAGACTTCTTGCAAAAGAAGTCTTCCCTGGACGCAGGGCAAGAACCTGTCCTGAATAATTTTCCATTGATTTAAGTCAACCACAGAATCAACTGCTGAAAACTATTTGCAAACTTTGCTTTCACTTTTGTTTTGACACATTAAAACTGGTTTCTACTTGCCTGAAGACTAGCCCGTAGCGCAGCTTGCTCACCTAGTCATGCAACAAAAACTTAAGATTCCATTTTGATTCAGCATTAGCTCAGATCCAACCAGCAGTCTTACAGAGCTTTCTCACTACAGAAAGCAGGGAACTTCAATATGCCAAGACTTAGCAAGACTGAAATCCCAAGAATTTAAGAATGACACATTAGCTTACAGTATGCATAGCTAATAATGCCAAAATTTGAAACACAGGCAGCTAAGTAAACCTTGACCCAATTGATGCTGAAGAAGCTCCAAGAAAAATAAAACTAGTTTTGAGACCGAGTAGAGAAATGAGGAAGTGTGTTAAAGTTGCATATATGAGTGTGTACATGTACGTATAGAAGTCTGCTCACTCAGTGCTCTGGACTTTCACATAACCAGAGAATACGCAGTAATAAACCATCGATGCAACTATTTTTAAAGCAAATTTTCACTTTAGCAATCAATACTTTCATGAGCAACTAGACCAGCTTCAAATACAGCTTCATATCCACACTCAGAGCCCTAAAAGTGCCCTGCATAAAAAGTGAGGTATTCCTAAGGATCAACTGTAGTGTATAAAAATATGTAACCTAGATGAACATTAGTCCTCAAAAAACTGACATTCTGTAACTCTGCAGGTACTAATATGTTCATCAGGCTTATGAGAACACTTCCTGGTGATGATAAATTCCTTAGATTTAAGACCTGCCATAGGAGGCTGAATGAAAAGTTAACCTCAGCCAGCATCTCCTCCGTAGGAGTGGTCAACAGCAGACACAACAGTTGCCCCTGCCGAGAACATTCCTTCCCAAGAATACACTGTTCCTGGCAACTAATGACTTGGGGAATTCTCTAAATTAAATACTAATAAACTTGCTTTGAGTTTGTGTTACATCAACAAGCATTATGCACGCCTGGCCTCCACAACACCCTACAGTGCAGTGCAGAAGAATTCAGCTGTTTCGTGCCTTCAGTAAAGCTCAACTTGCCAAATTTCAGTTGCATATTTCAAGTGCTTACACACTGCAAAAAAAAAAGTCTTAGTTATCAGAGCTCTAAGCTTTCTTCTTCCTCAACAGATATAAGAGCTTGGGGTAACAGAGGTATCACTTTGAAAAAAAGGAGCTTGGTAAGCAGATTCTCCTAAAAGGAGAAGAGGTCAGCTGCCAGCAGCCCCATATCCAGGAGAAATACACACCACTACTCAGAACAGGGCTCAGAGCAAGATCTTGTCACTTCTACTAACCTACAAGGGGTGTCCAGGGGTGTGCTGTAAAAGGGCAGAGGGACAGTGACTCCTTCAGTGCTGAATAAACAGGAATCAAAACCGTATCAATTACAATAGATAATTCAAGCTGCAAGTTTACAAATTACTACAAGAACGCAAGTCAGTTTGTGTTAGTGTCACAACACAGACAGTAATAATTTACACTCTTCCTGGTACTCTGTCTGGAACTCTGTTCTTTCACCCACGCCATCACACAGTGCTTACTCAAATCCATCAGCTATGTTTGTGCAGCCTGTATGAGGGGGCAGGGGGAATAAATCTGAAAGGAGAGGATGTGCCCAGACATGCAGGAAGGCAGTCTAGAGGTGCTCTGATCAACTGAACATTACTTTGATACCAGACAAAATGCACCACCAGAATATGTATTTCAGCAGAAAACCATATTACATTGTCACGATTACCAGTCACTGAAGTCAGAAACCATTTAAGGCATTTCATATGTCAACATATGAACATATTACCCTAAAACCACTTTACCTGACCGTGTTCCAGAACACAATCACACAAGTCGGACTTTTTCAGCACATACACCTGAAGGCATAGATGGCAGCATCCAGGAGGGAGTCTGCAGCAACCAGGCAGCCCTCCCAACATGCTCTGTCCGGTGTTGCTTACATGTGTTCCATAAGAAAGCACGGAAAACACACAATTTCAGGTAACACTGCATTTGCGCAGAATTACTATTTCAGAGCTCCTTGTGCAACCTCAGTGATGTCACATCCTGATGTGAATTAGCCTGTTGCCAAGCTAATTCAAACTATTAGAAGAGAGGATGAGTTAAGCTCCTAAAACAACTTCACCCAAACATTTATAACATTACAAGTACAACATACTCCTAGAAGCGAATTACATGAATTGCTCATACACTAATGGCATTGCTTGCTTAAGAACACACAGTATCATCAGTGCTGCTGGCACTGTGAAGGGGCTGAGTTTGTAACAGAAAAACCCACAGGGTGACATCTGTGTGCTTTACTCAAAGTCATCTTAAAAATCAAAAGCAATGCAAGACACTTGCTATGGTAAGCAGAAATAATGTGCAAGTTATGTTTGCAGGCAATCATGCAGGCATGTTTGACTGATGGAGTAGTATCACTTTAACAGGCATGAACTATCAGGTTTTGCCTCCTACTTGGCTATTTGCCAGCCTGCATAACATACAAGTGATAGTAACCAAGGAGCATGAATTTTAAGCAGTTAAATCTTGGCACTAAGGTATGGAAGAAGTGGAAAGGCAACTGAGCATACAGCTGCAGAATCAGACATCTTAAAGTTGTGCGAGAGGTGCTGACTTCCTGTAAGATGTTCAAACCATGACACAGTACCATCAGACTACCCCAAAAAACATATGACTGCTCATGCTAACAGGTACACCTACCCTAGTAGCTTGCTCCTACTAGTAACTAAATGATTGTCTAAGAGACAGCAATGCTAACGCTATCCCCAAACTCACGGCCTCCAGTGATTCAGTCCTCAGAGCATTGGTTCAATGGAAAGCTTCAACTGCTTTCAGATCCTTCTTTTCCTTGCCCATAGTCATTGCTTTCCTAAGATGAAGAGTCCTTATCTATGTAGTTATTCATAAACTCTGGCCATCCCCTTGTTGGCCTGTCTTCAAGGATGTTAGGCTGTTGTCTCCATCTCCAAGTTCAGACTATTATTTGTAAGCACATAATACACTCAGACATTCCAATGGATTTATACAACATCTTGATAACACATTTTTTCTTCCTTTAATAATTGCTAACTTCTGATTTTTATTGTAAGGTAAGTTTTGGGAGAACTCTGTATTCAGAAGGGGAAGACTGGTCCAGCGACTTGTCTTAAAAGTAAATTAAGTCCACCTTTTACCTAGATAACCAAGATACTTGAAAACAGTGTCTAGAAATGGCATCTAGTATTTTGGGGATTTGGAGGTGCAACCCCCTAGACCAGGAAGTTCTGCAAATGCACATGCCTTTCCTCCACTTGGTTTTACAGCAACTGACAAGATGAAACTCATGGAAGTAATAGATATAAGCATACACATTCCAGTGACAAATGCTAGCTATTAAGACAGCACAAAAAAGCAAGTGTACTTCATTATTTGAGATTAAGTGCAAGATCAAACAAAACCAAAGCTACCTATTTGAATGCGCAGATGAAAATACCAACAAGCCTCTCGCTTGGCTATTCCAGTGCTCTCTTACAACTTAATCAGGCTCTCATTTGTAGCTTCATTAAGACAGCATTCATTGCTAAAAGTGGCACAGACTACTCACGGGGTTTTCAAAGTATGGTGCACTACACAACTGCACACGTGTTCAGTTATATACTTAGTTATCATTCGTTTAACCACTGCCACCATAAATAAAGGCTGTGCATGGTTTTCCATGAGATTGATATTCAGTCTGTTACTCTTTAGGAATTCATAATAATGACATTAAGTTATTACTTCCTAGTTAAATTAGTTACCAACTTTCCCGGAAGATGCTTTGGGGTTTCTTTTGCTATTTTATCACAACTAAATTGTTTAGCAGAAGCATATGTTCTTTTACAAGGCAGGATAAACTTTCAGGTCAACATGAAAGTAAGGAGTTGGAACTTGGGAAAAAAAAACAAAACAAAACAATAGCACATTTATTATGGCACTTCCTTGGAAGGTCAAGGTTCAAGTCCTTCTTTTTGAAAGACTTGATTGAATAGCTAAGTACAAACAACACTGAGACTGTCAGAGCCCTATGTTCAACAATCCTAATCAGTGTTCAAGTTCTTTGACTAGATAGGGGTTACAAATACTGCTCACCTTCTGAGCTTTTTCCTGCAGTTCAGCTAAACTGATTTTCTCCACTCCTACCATTTAAAGGGTACATTTATACATTTTGGTATCTTCAAGTTACAAAACAGTGAGCCAGGATTATTCACAGGAAATTTTCCCTCCAAGATTGAAATATTATCGGTCTAGGAAGAAAGGTGGTAAAAGATTATGAAGAACAAAAATGCTCTGAATTCATGCTAGGTCTGCCCAGACACTCACATGCAGCAAGTAAGTGAAACTTTAAAGTTGAGCAAATAAGGTTTGTGCTCAAGAATGTCCTCAAGTTTCAAGGTAGTCTTCAGATATCTAGCAGCTTTCTTGAAGTCTCTCATCATACATTTTTTATCATCCTTTCTCATTGTTTAAGGACATTTCAGCCATCAGGACCCTTGCTGCCCACCTTCCTTTGAACAAACTTCAAACATTCAAAGTAGAGGTTGGGCTGACTAGTTCTGAACTAATGGGTCAGTCCTCTCAGCAACATTTCTACTCTCCATTACATGTTTCCCCTCTTTTACAGAGCTGTCAATCCTCTTAATTTGCCCCATATTCCTCACTTGCTTCTCATCCTAGCTGAAGTCAAATCTAGTACAGAAGCAGGTACAGAGGGAAGCAGTGCAGAATAGCCATTACACCTTGGATTCTGAAGACAAATGGGTGGGGTTGTTGCTGTTGGTATTTGTGTTTTGTTTGGGGTTTTTTTTTGCCTTTTTTTTTTTTTAAATTTTGTTTTAAAATACCCCCTCTGAGTATTAGGTCTACAGACATTTAATTAAGCAAAGCCTTTGTCTGCTGCAAATCTCCTCTTGACTGACAAGTACAAGGCTTTGACAAAACAGCAAGTACAAAACCAGCAGAAACACTCTGCAGGAACAGCACTATGCTGCAAAGGTGGTGGCTAAAATGCCAGTCATAACCCTGGAAAAAAAAAAGCTCTCATTTCCTAACAATGAGCCACAACTTAGTCATTCGTTTGGCAAGTCAGAGCAGAGATAGCTTTAACCATTACCACTGAAATAACTGCTGCATTAAATATTTGCCTTTACAATCAAGTTTTAATGCCAAGCAAATATACCACAGTGTGCTAGGCAGCATACACTGAGACTACCTAAGTTTATGTGCTGACTTGAAACTTTTCATGTTCCTGAACTATTTTATGAAGCATCTGTGCCCCCAGCACACAACATGTAGCTGACAGTATCAGTATTCTGGATAGTACAGTGACTGTGTCGATGGAATTGGACAGTTAAGGCCACAGAAAGACTCACCTGCTCCCGTGCATGTCCTTTCAGATCTTCACCTAAAACTGAGAAGCTGTTCAGCAACTGGCTATATTTAACACTGACATATAATATGAACTAGTTTACAGAGCATCTGGAGTACTCCCAACATAACCTGTAGTGAAGCAAGGTACAGTAAGTACAGCAGTATTATTTAGCTCTAGTGGATTATTCTGTGTAACAAATGTATAACTTGATTAATTTATCTGAAAAAGCAGATCAACATGGCATCTAATGACTGAAAAAGCAGCATCTTCGCCATGACAGCCTTTTGGAGAATGAACTGAAGAATTAATGAAGATGCTTAGGATTTCTCACATTAACCACATCAGAAGTTTGAGCTGTAAAAACTGTGAGCTGATTAAAGATGCTTGCTATGCCGGAGTGGTCATTCATTCAGAAAAAGACTACAACCAGCCAAGAACAGCTTCCGCTTACTTTACAAGAAATTCTACCACTGAGTAAGGACTGCACTTTTGCACAGCAACAGCATCACAGCAGAATTTAATTCTGAATCTGTCGCCAATTACAGAACAGTTGTTCCTATTTTTTTTTTTTTAAAATACTCAAGGCTACTGATTATATGTAGCGAACAAAACCTAACAAAACTGCAATGAACTGGTTACAGGAAATAACATTTTGGTAGCAAAATAGGAAAAAGCTCCAACTCAATGATGAGAAGTCTTAAAGGTACACTGGTTGTTGAGGGTTTTCAGTAAGTATTGCTGAGTAGTAGTTTAAATCTTACCAAACTTAAGAATTTCACCAATATTTCACCTGCAGTGTTGCACAACTGGCATCTGGAGCAACCATGCAATTCACAGCCATTGTACCAAATGTTGTAGTCTCAGGAGGAAAAAAAAACAAAACAAAAAAACACCAAACCACAAAACCAAAACCAACAACCCACATTGTTTTTATATTTTTAAAAAAAACTACCTTCCCTACAAAGGACACTTTCTCACAGTGAGATCAGTCCTGCTACAAGAGTTTATTTTTATATTTTATTCTTTTTACATTTTTGTTTGCTTGTCTTTCAGTCCCAGAACACACGAGTTTCCAAATCCAACAGCGACCAGGTCTGCAAAGCTAAACACAGCACTGCACACCTGCAGCAGCCAAACTACAAGAAAGACACCAGGACAGTTTTGTAGAGCTGTTCTGAGAAAATAGCTTGATTTATGCAACACTATTAGGCAGCAGGGTACAGTTGGTGCTCTCTGGAAAGCATGCGCTCCCTGTGCCGCTTGACACAGCTGCCGACAGGCTGCCTGCAGCCCTGCAAGGGCTGAAATTCCACCGGGACCTGGTTGGGGAAGGACCAGAGAGAAGGGGGAGCTGGGCACACATTGCTTGAAAGGCTACCAGGGCAAGGTTATTGGTCTCACCCAGGTGATCTGGAAGGGATCCAGATGTGCAGGCTGCTGCCTGGCTCCCTTGGCTCTGGGGAAGGGACTCCACTTGAGCCCTGAACAGCAGCACTCCCATGAAGGGTTCTGCATCCACGGGACAACAGTAGGACTTGAAGCTCCTGCCTAGAAATGGTCCCCTCAGTCCCTCAGACTGCTCAGGAATGTTGTAGTCTAGCAAAGAATTACAAATTTCTTACTTAGGATTCAAGTGGTACAAATCCATTATTTTAATACTTTTTGGAAACTTGGATCGAGTTGCTTAAAGTTAGGC
The DNA here is from genome assembly GCA_013401315.1 of Balaeniceps rex. NCBI lineage: Eukaryota > Metazoa > Chordata > Aves > Pelecaniformes > Balaenicipitidae > Balaeniceps > Balaeniceps rex. Next base: position 16,050 of record VYZW01000006.1, read on the forward strand.
ATCAAATCCATATGCTGCTTATGATAGTCTACTTTTTGTTCTACAGTATAGCCAAACCTCTACACCAGAACTTTAACCAGAGAGCTGAAAAGCGTTTTAACTCCAAAACACTAGCCTCTCAAACAGTTCTCATTCAACTATTTAGCCGACTCCACAGCTTCCCACAAGAATAGACTGTATATATATCACCAGATCTTTGCAGACACCCTGGAACTACAGTTACACATTATATGGGAACATTAGTTTTGATTTCAACTCAAGACTGACCAAAATCAGTGCGAGGGGCAGCAACAGAAGTGTTACAAATTCAGCACCGCATCTACACCTGATAGTCCCCAAGTGAGTTTCAGCTTCTGCTACAGCCTCCCCTTGAGATGAGAGATGTGCACAAGAGGACATTGCACACACCGACGAAGTACTGTCTCTGTGCTACAAAGTGAAAAAGCAGCACCCTGGTTTAATAATAAACTAGATCATAATCCTTGAATAACTGACAACCTAACAAGTCCCACATGATTAAAGGCAAAAACTGCCTTTCTCTTCCTTTGGCTGGTTTTTGAGAGTCAGCTCAGTCTTTTTTGCAAGGATTGACCACACATTAACTTTTACCATACAGCCCCCTCGGTCAGATGATTCACTTGTACACATAGATTGGTTCTCTGGAGTCTCTAGGACTTGGTGCCATCTGTAAACTACCCAGTCTGCAATACAGCTCACCTCACGTTTAACCCTTTAGGCTTTGACTTCACTGGCTTTACAAGCCTGATGGAGGGAAAACCTGAATTACATACAAGTAGTGATAGCAGCAGGATTATTTAAAGGACATTGGTCTGATCTGGTACACTTTAAGCAGCCGTTCTACAGCCAGACACTCAGTTTGTTAGCAGCAACCTACAAAATTCTGTTTCTTAGGCTAAACCACATTTAAGACAGGCAAATCTGCAGCAGAAAGTAATTGGGAAAACACACAGATAAATGGGCTTTCCATTATCACCATTTTAAAAAAGTGTTAGTCGACAACAATTACTGCAACTTCTATAGATTTTGCACAGGGACAGGCAATACAAAGATTCAAGTTAAATGATGCCTTTATATTCTTATGGTCCAAACTCAGAGCTCCTCCTGCTCAAAATTGTAAAGCACCAGGATGTACAGCTTCTCCGTGCACAAGCTTCTCCAAAGCTGTGCTTTCCGGGCTGTTCCTCCAAGGACATAATATCCATCATTAAGACAGCAACAGAGACAAAACATTGTTTCTGGATTTATGTTGGTCACAGACCTTCATTATTTAATTCTGGTAAGTACCAACGCCAAATGGCTGCTGCTGGCTCAAACAGCCACTTAACAGTACAGAAAGCCATGAAACTATCATCCATTTCAGAAATGAGTCAGAAACACAAGCATTTCATATAGCAAGTATTTCACCACTCTGAAATGCAGGTGGAAAACACCTGCACAGGGTTAACACAACTAAGCGTACTTGAACTAACTTCATACAGTTGATGTTAGTTTAGGACATGGATAAGCAACTCTGCCCTCCGGTGTTTCAGCTTAAAGAAGCAAGAAAACAATTCTCACATTTGGACAGGTATTTGGGCTGTGCATAGCATAAGATTTTTTTTTTGNAGGTAACAAAAGTTAATTGAACTTGCACAACTGAATACTGTCCTGTGAAGGGTGACCAACTTTTTTTTTTCCCCCAAAGCAATCTGAGGAAGTCTAAGTTTGCATGACAGAATTATTTAATCTATCAGCATCAAGTTAACAATGCTGCAGTTTCTAGATTTCCATTCATAAATCTACCAATTCACAGTGCACAAACAAGGATCCTCATGTTCTGTTCAATCAGGACTCCAAATGCACAGTTTGTTGATGCAAGTTCTCTGGTACATGAAATCCCAGAATGCTGGAGAAGCCTGAATTGAGAAAGGTTGCCTAGGCAGAGGGAGGGAAGGAAAAAGAAAAACCCAACAAAATAAAAAACCCAAAACCACAGATACACACCCAGTGCAGAGTAATCCGAGAAAATAAATAGGGGGAAAAGTCATGAAGCTTCTTCTGGTAGGAAAATACTAACTGCTGAATGCTAAGGAAAAAAGAATTGAGCTGAGTGACCATCCAGGGAAGAATCCACAATAGACCTCTACCCCCCAGATCTCTCACTTCCATGTCTCTAATTTTAGATAGTATTTATTAGGGTGCTCTCTCCTTCCTTCACCAGGTACCGAGGGGTGTTCCTGGAAGAGGAGCCTGTGCCTACCCTTCAAATTCACCACTGGGGTTCTGTTTTCTCTGAAGCAAGCTAAACATACCAGAGGCATTTTCACAAGTCATTTGGGTAGTATACTGCTTGCAAACATCAGCTGCAAGCAATTAATGCTGCATTAGGAACTTTCTCCAGAGGAAATTGCCTCACAAGAAGCAGGGGTGGAAGGGATTGGCACCTGGAAACCACTTAATTCAGTTCTCTGGAAAGTCCATCTATGCCTAAGCCTTCAGGGTTGCAAAGCAGTACTTAGTGGTTAGACTTAAAATTGCTGAAAAAGTTTTCTGAAAAAAATGTAGAGGAAGTCAATCAAAATAGATCTAGGAATACGCTGGGTATAATAGGCTTCCTTGGGCTGGATTTCTTGCATCTACAAAGAAGTTCCTATTCAAAACTAGGTACGCTGAAAGTCAGAAGCGGGGACAGTCCCCAGTGACTGGGACAACTCTCATGCAGAAGGCTAAGGTTCAATTTGCCTACAAGCACCCAGTGCTCAAATTAGTTCTGCTCTTCTCATCTTCCACGTGATAGACCAACTGGTGGCTAGGGCACTTCATTTCTGACCACTGATAAGGGACTTTAAAGTAACAAATAACTCTGGAGTTGGTCTCCAATTTGTCTTAAAGCAGAAAGGAAAAAAATGTATATTCTCTGCTGATCACATGACAGGTAAACAGCTTCTACTGAAGCACACATCGGTCTAAATATCAAGTTGTGTGTCAGACAATGAAGCCTTCCATATCAATAGAAGTTGTTAAACTGAGTCCTTTGACCATTTTCTTCACAAATCACTGTATTACAGAGAACGGCACATGTGAAAGGTAGCAGAAGTAACCATTCTCATAATATTAAACTGTACTAAAGTCTCCTGAACTGTTCCATGCAATCTTCCTCTCTTCACCCAAGGCAGAAGAACAACTGCCTGCTTAAGCTCCCAGTTTCTAAAGGTTTTAGTCTTACCAGTTTACCACCCACCTCTGTCTTAGTAACTGCACAGAATGTTGGTTTGTGTTTCTCCCCATTGGGTCCCTGAATTCCAAGTTCGCATATTAAGATTGAGAATCTGGGGGTTTCAATTATGTCCATCCACATTTCAAATTAAAAGTTGGCAACTAACAAATATAAGTGCTATGGACAAACTACACTCAAACTACTACATGGAGACTGTGTTTTCACATATCAGGTGGTAATACAAACCAAACCCAAGCCAAGCACATGCTATAGCAGAGAAGCAGCATTCAGGATACTATCTGAGAATGCTTGTTATCTCCAATATATTTGAGAGATTCCCAGACTCCACTGAAAGGGCCTTACACCTTGAAAATAAAAGTGACATTCACATACCAGCAAGCAAGCCGGAGAGTATGTTTTTGTTTAAGCAGAGTAATCTTTACTGACACAGGAACCACTGCAGTCACCAGTGCCTTCTCCTGTTCAACTCTAACCTCAGTGCACCAGCTTAGTAGCCAGTTTTTACATCTCCGTCCTATCACATTAAAGCATAGTTCAGTTATTTTGCACAGAATGGACTGGACACAAGATTCTAAGCACTATCCTACTGTGCTTACTTCAACAGGCCTGCTCAGCATTAGCTTCCACATGCAGAAATAAAATGGAATAAACCTCAGTATTCAGGTTTATTTATATGCCAGGTATCTGTATGTTTGCTCATAAGACCACACAATGGAAAAATACATTTTAAAAGCTATTTGACAAACCAATCACAAGTCATATCATAGCCACAGATTTAGTTCAATAACACATCAGAGCTTACTGTTAAGATAACTTGATGAATCAGATGCCTATCTCCATCTTATTCTTTGATATAAAGGGTAACTCATTTATATTCTACAAGGAGAAAATATCAGGTCTAGTACAGAACTATAAAATACTAGTTCTTTAAATAACACCAAATATATTTATTAAGACCCCTGTTAGGTTAAGCATCCAACATAAAATATCTATGCAAAGCAACAGTTAGATCAGTGAATAATTCGAATCCCAAACCAGCCACAGGAGAATTGCTTCTGTTCTGAATCAAGCAACGTAGTAAAAAAGCCAAAGTCAGGCTCTGCTAATTGAAATCAGAGCACCAGCAACCATGAACATCAACACCTCACTAAGCAAGAGTCCACATTTGCGCAGACTCACCCCATGGCCTGCACAGATTCATCTTCCATGTACCCAGAAGGTCAATACATTCAAAATATTCAGTATGGCAGGGGAAACCAAATACCAACTTAGAGAACATTCCTGTGGTCTCACCACCAGACCTCTCTCAAATTGAGGCTGCCAAGTTTCATGTATCTCATGTTACATGAGCCACAGGAGTTTGACAGCCCTGTCATGCCATCCCACCTCTCTGCCAAGATGCACAGAACCAGCTAGGGTCCACAAAAGCTAACAGCTCCTCCAGCACAAGAGGAACCACCTCAGCAGCTTCCAACAGCTAAAGAGATACAACTGCAGCAATCAGAGCTGCTCACTCACTTAAACAGCAACAACAAATAAGGACTATATCATCATCAGGATGGGGGGGACACCCCAAAACCGGACTCTCCTGACTGCAGGCTGCCACACATTTTCCTCACAAGAATAAACGCCAACAAGTTCACACATGTCTTTAGAAAGCTGTGGATGCCTGGGGGAAAAAAAAAAAAGGTTTAAAAAAAAAAAGAAAAAATCACCATTTTCAGTTCCTATCCAATCTAGCCTACTAGTTTATACTGTCCTGTTGTTGTCTAAAGTCTTACCAAAGTTTTAGTCGACACAGGAAGAAAAATTAAGATCCTTCCTGAAAATGAAAAAGGGTGCCTGAATAACAGTCCCCACCCAGAGGAGGACAGCAAAGATGACTTTTAGGTTACTGACTAGGAAAAAAAAAAAGCATAAGAGGCGAGTGTCACAAGACCACTTTGTGCTTAATACCTACCATATTCAAAAAGAAACAAGATGTCAGTGCTGTTATGCTTATTTAGAAAGAATATATACAGAGAAGTATCAGTCACTAGCTCCTTCTCGCAACAGAAGTTGCTCATAGACTTTCAGGTATTGTTTAAGCACTTGAGTGGCAACAGCAATTTGCTATACAGAACAAAACTCAGCCACTGTACTGATGCAAATACAAATCACTTGCTTTCACCAACCAAAGCCTCATTGTAAAGCGGAGAGCCAGGCTGACAGCTGAAAGTCAGGAAGCCTCAACTGCAAGACATGGGTAGGCACATTTGCTTTTCAAGCACCTGAATGCATTGTCACAGACAGCCTCGTCTAAGGTAGCATGCATGACCAGGAACAGGACAAGATGTGCAAGGATCATACAATTGTTCCTTTTTTTCCCCTCCACGGCTGAAAGCCCATTCCTGGGCAGCAATTGGCACTATGTGATCACTTCAGATCCCATGCTCCCTCAGATCATAGTAGGGGAAACAAACTTAGCGGTCCCCATCACTGTCTCCATAGCCTGCACTCCTTCATTCCATCTGTTGAGGAAAGGATCAGTTTTGGAGAGTAATTAAAAGCAACACATTAGTCAGTGTGACAACGGTTTCCCCTTTTCAGTTTGAAAAACATACCTGTGCTCACACACAGACAGGGGTGTAGGTCAGAGCCCACAGCAGTTTCACTGTTCCCATTTCATTAAACATTTAAGCAGATGCAGCGTAATGCACTTTTCCAGACCTTCTGGTTGGAGATGTTAGCCCACTGTGCTACAGGCTAACCCTGTCTGGCTGTGCAGGACACCTGACACCGGCCACAGTTTCCACTCTGACTGCTTAGGTGTATTAGTGTTCCTCATGTGCGCATGCTTCCTTGCATGCACTTTTCACCTTTCAGTGGCAGTAAGATAAAGACATTTTATTAAGAAAGATCTTAAGCTTTTTGGAAAACCGTTGTTGCCAGTCCTACTCTATGGTAACAGAAAGCCACAGGTGAAGACATGAGGTATAGAAATGCAGGCATGAAACTAAAACTAATTCCTCCCTTCCTCCTCTGCCATTTCAGGGTTAGAATGGGTGTCACTGAAAATAGATATTATCCTTAAAAGGTGGTTAGATAACCTAAGAAATAGTATCGTAAATTTAAGATATTACCATTGCACTACAATCCTTCAAAAGCTACTTCTGGGATTTCTTTAGAAATAGTTACTACTCTTATATAAGTGAGCCCCACATGCAGGTCTGACTGCCACATCCAGCCTTTCCTCCTGCATATCTGTTTCAGGAAGAAAGGTAAAAATCACAGCAGAACTAAAAGCTAAGGTGAAGCCACGGCTGTTTGCTTGACCCAACCCCCCTGAATCACCAAGGAAGAAATGGTACCAGGAGTAGCCCACTATCACCTGAATTGTGACAGTCACCGATTTTTCCGTCCCTGATGTTGGGCTCTATCCTTGAGCACTGGATGCTTGTTCGTAGGTTAGTTAGTCCTGTCTACAAGTTCAGCTCTATTAAGACAGAGTATTTAATTACAATTTAATAATACATTCAAGTCAATATCTGTGTTGGATTAAATACATTTTGCAATATTATGAAGCGATCAGCTCTGGTGCAGGTGTGTTCCGCAGCGGAGTAGGGGATCATGGCACACTGGGGGGTTTCCTGAGCCAGGGAAACCCGAGGAGAGCGCAGAGACCTGCCAGGAGCCAGCAACTCTCACGAGAGCGGCTGACGAGGCCTGGGCATGGCCAGGAGTAATGGCAGCCACCCCCCGCTCCCACAAGAGGCAGCCCAAGGGAGCGCTGGCGACCAGAAGCGCTGCCAACAGGGCAGGCAAACAGGGCATGGCGTGGCAGTTCGCGCACTCTTCGAGGGAGGGGCATTCCACTGGCTGAGCGGGAGGCCTGAAGTACACATAACCCAGCAACCAGGCACCGTTCTGTGACCATCGGCACAGGTCAAGGGCACTCATGCTACCTGACCCTCAAGGCAGAATGGTGGGCACTAGTCTGAGAGCAAGGGCTGCAGCTCTGGCTGGGGGGTCTGCACCATCTACCCCAGCGGCGGCTGATGATGGAGCTGCTGAAGGGAGAGGCTGCAGTCCAGACCTCAGACTGCAGGAAGCACCTAGACCTTTCTCCTGGGGCAGGGACAGGCAGCAGATCTGCCTGCAAGAGGTGTGCCCAGGTGGAGGGCCTCCTGCAGCTGGTGGCTGAGCTGCTGGAAGCAGCGAGAAGGCTGCGTAACATCAGGGAGGCTGAGAAGGAGTTAGATAGTTAGCTCCAAGTGCAGTCTGCAGTGGACCCATGGCCGAACAGCCAAAAACTCCCCCACCAGCACACACACGGGTGGGAGCAATAATGCAGAAGGGACAGTTGCAACAGCAAGGAGCAGCAGGAGGAAGAGACTTCCCCCGAAGCCTGAGGTGCCCTTGCAGAACCACTTCACCACTCTGCAGACCAAAGAGGAAAGACCTGTCACACCAGGAGAGACGCTGGAGCCAAGTAAGGCAGCCCGATCTGCTCCCCATATAACAACCAGAACAACTAAGTGAAGGTGATGGGTGATAGTAGTAGGCAACTCTCTTCTGAGAGGTACAGAGGCACCCATTTGCCAACCTGATGCACTCTGTAGAGGGGTGTGCCGCTTACCAGGGGCTCGTATCAGGGATGTCATTGAGAGACTACCAAGCCTCATACAGTCCACTGCACTATTACCCACTGCTGTTGTCTCACGTGGACACCAGTGATACTGCCAGGAGCAGTCTGAGGAGTATCAAGAAGGATTACAGAGCCCTGGGAGCAGCAGTAAGAGACTCTGGAGCACAGGTAGTTTTTTCATCAATCCTCCCGGTCAAAGGGAAGTGGTTTGAAAGGGCCAGTCAAATCTAGCAAATCAAATGGTTACAGGACTGGTGCCACAGCCAGGGACTTGGCTGCTTAGACTATGGGACTTGCTTTGAGAAACCTGGTCTGCTGGGGGCTGATGACATCCATCCGTCAGAGATGGGGAAGAGCATCTTCTGTCATAGGCTTGCCAAGCTGGAGAAGAGGGCTTTAAACTGAAGTTGCTGGGGGAGGGGAACCTCAATCCCTCCCACTCCTACCAGTTTGATGCCAGTGCCAGCAACAGACGCCCAGACCCTGGAGCAGGATCACAGGTCAGCAAGAGAACCCCTGAAGAGCAGCACAAAGGAATTCCAGCCACTCCAGCCAGTAAGTCAGCTTAATTGGGGGCCCAGCTTAAAGGCCTCTATGCAAACGTGTCGCATGGGGAATAAACAAGAGGGAGTTAGAAACGCGCGCATGCCTGCAAGGCCATGATCTTATTGGCATCACAGAGACATAGTGGGATGGCTCCTATGACTGGAGTGTTGGAATGGAAGGATACAGGCTCTTTAGGAAAGACAGGCAGGGGAGATGAGGAGGGGGTGTCACCCTCAATGTCAGTGACCAGCTGGAGTGCCTGGAGCTCCGCCTGGGGATGGATGAGGAGCTGACCAAGAGCTTATGGGTCAGGACTAACAGGAGGGTGGGGACAGGTGACATTATAGTGGGGGTCTGCTACAGGCCACCCAACCAGGAAGACTGAGCAGATGAGGGCCTCTATAGACTGACAGGAGCAGCCTCACATTCACAAGCCCTGGTCCTCATGGGGGACTTCAACCACCCCAATATCTGTTGGAGGGACAACACAGCAGGGCATAAGCAATCCAGGAGTTTCCTGGAATGTGTTGATGATAATGTCCTTCTCCAAGTGATAGAGGAGCCAACAAGGAGAGGTGCTACGCTGGACCTTGGTCTCACCAACAAGGAGGGGCTGGTGGGGAATATGAAGCTCAAGGACAGCCTTGGCTGCAGTGACCATGAAGTGGTGGAGTTCTAGGATCCTCAGGGCACCAAGGAGGGCGCACAGCAAGCTCACTACCCTGGACTTTAGGAGAGCAGACTTTGGCCTCTTCTGGGATCTGCTCGGTAGGGTACCATGGGATAAAGCCCTGCAAGGAAGAGGGGCCCAAGAAAGCTGGTTGATTCTCAAGGATCACCTCCTCCAACCTCAGGAGCAATGCATCCCAACAAAGAGGAAGTCAGGCAAAAATGCCTGGAGGCCTGCATGGATGAACAAGGAGCTCCTGGACAAACTCAAACACAAAAAGGAAGCCTACTAAGGGTGGAAGCAAGGACAGCTAGCCCAGGAGGAATACAAAGAAATTGTCCGAGCAGCCAGGGATCAGGTTAGGAAAGCTAAAGCCCTGATAGAATTAAGTCTGGCCAGAGACATCAAGGGCAACAAGAAAAGCTTCTATAGGTATGTCGGTGATAAAAAGACAGACTGAGGAAAATGTGGGCCCCCTCCAGAAGGAAACAGGAGACCTGGTTACCCAGGATATGGAGAAGGTTGAGGTACTCAATGACTTTTTGCCTCAGTCTTCACCGGCAAGTGCTCAAGCCACACTGCCCAAGTTGCAGAAGGCAAAGGCAGAGACTGGGAGAATGAAGAACCGCCTACTGTACGAGAAGAACTGCCCACTGTAGGAGAAGATCAGGTTCGAGACCACCTAAGGAACCTGAAGGCGCACAAGTCCATAGGACCTGATGAGACGCATCCATGCGTCCTGAGGGAACTGGTGGATGAAGCTGCTAAGCCACTATCCATCATATTTGGGAAGTTGTGGCAGTCTGGTGAAGTTCCCAATGACTGGAAAAGGGGAAACATAACCCCCAGTTTTAAAAAGGGGAAAAAAGGAAGACCCAGGGAACTACAGGCCAGTCACCCACCTCTGTGCCAGGCAAGATCATGGAGCAGATCCTCCTGGAAACTATGCTAAGGCACATGGAAGATACGGAGATGATTGGTGACAGCCAACATTGCTTCACTAAGGGCAAGTTGTGCCTCCTAAATTTGGTGGCCTTCTATGATGGTGTTACAGCATTGGTGGATAAGGGAAGAGCAACTGACCTCATCTACCTGGATGTGTGCAAAGCATTTGACACCATCCCGCACAGCATCCTTGTCTCTAAATTGGAGACACATGAATTTGATGGATGGACCGCTCAATGGATAAGGAATTGGCTGGATGATTGCACTCACAGTTTTGGTCAACAGCTCAACATCCGAGTGGAGACCAGTGACGATTGGCGTTCCTCTGGGGTCAGTACTGGGACCAGCACTGTTTAACATCTTTGTTGTCAACATGGACAGCGGGATTGAGTGCACCCTCAGCAAGTTTGCTGACAACACCAAGCTGCGTGGTACGGTCGACATGCTAGAGGGAAGGGATGCCATCCAGAAGGACCTTGACAGGCTTGAGAGGTGGGCCCGTGCAAACCTCATGAGGTTCAACAAGGCCAAGTGCAAGGTTCTGCACGTGGGTCAGGGCAATCCCAAGCACAAATACATCCTGGGCAGAGAATGGACTGAGAGCAGCCCTGAGAAGGACTTAGGGGTGTTGCTTGATGAGAAGCTCAACAGGACCTTGCAATGTGTGCTAGCAGCCCAGAAAGCCAACTGTATCCCAGGCTGCATCAAAAGAAGCGTGACCAGCAGGTCAAGGGGGGTGATTCTCCCCCTCCACTCTACTCTCGTGAGACTCCACCTGGAGCACTACATCCAGCGCTTGGGCCCCCACCACAGGAAAGACATGGACCTGCTCAAGCGAGTCCAGAAGAGGGCCACAAAGATGATCAGAGGGCTGGAGCACCTCTCCTATGAGGACAGGCTGAGAGAGTTGGGGTTGTTCAGCCTGGAGAAGAGAAGGCTCCAGGGAGACCTTAAAGCAGCCTTCCAGTACCTGAAGGGGGCCTAC
>VYZW01000008.1:1400-14198 GCA_013401315.1 Balaeniceps rex
GGTCTCGAACAAGAAAATTCTTCAAGGTTTTGTGGCAGTATTCATGGATAGTTACAGCCGGGGGAAAAAAAAAGCTGACTGTTTAATCTAGCTGATATATCTGTTTTAGATAGACATGCAGTCACCACAGTACCTAAGTGCTAAAATAGAGCATGGAACAGAAACAAACCCAAACCTTCGTTACCTAAAGTAGGCTGGATTTTTTTCTTCATATCATTATATTTTCTTTCTTTGCATGTCCTCTCTCTGCATTTGTTATTTTCCAGGTCTTCCTGTGGGAGAATGGCTGATGTGAAAGGCTGTCTTTACACAGGGCAGTGAAAATGATCAGCCTAGAGCATGTTCTGATCTTGAGTAAAGCCTTTCAGAGGTGCATGGTAAGTATGTGTCATCTTCAGCATTTTGTATCTACAGTATGTCAAAAGCCTGAGCCCAGACAGAACATGCAGCAAGTACAGATTACGAAAACACATAAGCTCTCTTTACAAAACCTTGCAGCTCCTCACTATCTGAAAATACCCTTTAAATCTAAGGAGTCTAAGTGCAGAAGGAAATACTTTTACTGTCTTTCTACAAACAAACAATTATGGCAAAGGCCATACCTAGTCTGGTACGTCTAGGAGTGCTTCCCAGGTCTACCATGACATTGTTCCAGCTCCATATTCAAGTGAAGACCCAGAGCCAGGGCAGCACTATTCTGTGTCTGGATTTCTGCTGAAAGGTATGAGCCCAATAGAGTGGCCCTGTGGCCAGGGAGTACTTTGGCCGCATCCCCAGCCCTGACAGCTGGGAGCTCAGGACTGTGGCATGTGTAATGGCACCCATTCTCCAGTCAGTCCAGATACAGCCAGGAAAACAAAGTAATATACCCTTTGACATAACAGGAAACTGTTAGCAGAAAAAGAAGCTTACTTTACCTCTTCTGAGTCCCTGTAAGGTCCTCAAAACACAGGACCTTGTTTCTATAAGATTCTTTGAGGACATAGATAATTTCCACGTATGTGACTAGCACAGTTATTTGGAAAAGCTGCAAATCATGACGTCTACTTGAGAGGTCACTTTGGCTTCAGTCCATTGAGGCTGTTGGGATGAAAGATCAGGCTTTTATGTTGGATGTGCAGAGAACAGAGGCTGTAGAGAATGAATATGCACTGGTCTCAGACCATTAAGACAGAAAAGAGACAGCTGAGGGGGCTTAAGACAGAAAAGAGACAGCTGAGGGGGCTGGCTAAATAAACTATGACACAGATATGTTTCTGTTTACATAGATTATTTTTCTTGCTCAGTCAGAATTAAATCTCTGGGAAGCCAATTTGACTAGTCAGTCAATAGCAGAAAAAACCCAATCAACACTGGCTATTGAGGCTGACTATCCTTTCAGTTCCTGGGTCAATATGCTATTGATAGATGTCTTTGGGCTCAGTTAATGGCCTGTTTCGGGCCTGTGCAAATCAACAACTCAGGAAAGCCCCTCTCTGAAGTCTTCTCGAAAGCACTGCTTTTTCTTGTGTTACCCACAAGTCCAGGCATAGCAAGCTGTTGTGGGTAATGCAGCTGATTGTTTTGAGAAAAGATGCAAGCTGGAAACCTGATTGAGAACTATGTACTTGCCTAGAAGGTAAGCAATCCTTAGTTTGGGAATGGAGACACTCCATCACTCAGAGCTGTGCAGCTACGTGACTTCACTGCACACGTCTCCCAGAATTGATATTGAGTGTGACACTTTCTTACCTTAAATTGAATCTAGAGGTATTCTGGAATATATCTTTAGGAACCTGTGGCTTTTTAAAGTCCTGCCTCAAACGTTAACTTAGTTGTTGTCACATATTGCATTTTCATCCCATCTGAGAAAACAAATAGCACACTGAGTCTGAGCACACTCACTGCAATACCTGTGATATGTAAGGAGGCATAGAATATTGTGAGGAAAATAAACAGAAACTTTCCAACACTTAAGAATAGATTGACAGAGAGAGACATAAGCCTGTGAATAGACTAATTCTCCACCCTGTGATCAGTGTGAACCTTTAGTTATGTTCTGAATTAATCCTCCTTCCTGGGTGGCTTTATAGTTAATACAGAGTAATACTACTACACAAATCATGGCTTAAGCTGTTGCCAGGATCTCATCTGTCTTGAGGTCCTTACTTTCTTCTGTCCAAAAAGGCATAACTGCCACCATTTTGTGTAAAGTGACACAGCCTCTTCTGCCACAGGGATCCAAACACTCCCTGTCTGGTTTTTATCTGGAAGATACAAGAGTAGGTTAACAGCAGAATACGGAGTGGGGCATAGAAAATGCATAATGAGCTACTGAGATTCGTGGCAGGCCATTCTGATTGCCTTCCCACTATATCTCACTGTGTTACATCGATATTTGATGTCCGGAAATAACGATGCTTTGTAATCAGAGTAGAAGTGTGCCCATGGAATGCTAACTAGTGACTATTTTAGATGACTTTTTGCAAAAAATGACAAAATAGTCTTCAAGCCTCTCAGGCTGGGGAATGCTGGTATTATCTGTTACTTTACTGACAATACTGAAAAGATCTAGTTGTGTTTAAGAGAACGTTGTAAGTTTTCTGGTATCTGCTCTGCAGAACTATTACAATATGAAAAATGGTGAAGGTTATGGGTTCACCAGCAACTTTTCCTCACTTGGGAATAATCTGTTGCTGTTTTAGAGTATAAACAACCCTATTAATGTTAAAATAATTGTTCAAGACATTTTCTTATGCTTGGATATTCAGTATAAGTGCTGAGACTTGCAACTTGACCAGCGGCTGCAGCAAACAAACATCCTGTCAAAGTGCCTGGCACTCTATGTTCCTGCATGATTGGCAGGAAACAGTGTGTTTGGGGAAAGGGAAGATGAACGTTACAAAAACTATAAACTTGTTTTCCCAAAACAATAGCACGATACAAAACCAAAGGAGCCTTTTATTAAAATATTTGCTGTTAGATTAGTGTGTTGCACGGGTAAGTGGGGGGAGGGACGGGGAGAGGGCGTGATTGCTTAATACATAACTGGGGCTTAATATAACTGACGCATTATACACATATTTGTTTTCTGGTAGGCTGTGCATCAGCCACACTTTAGTATGCATGGAACTGAAACCACGCATCAGTATGTGCCCAGCCCAGTGGGGTTCATTTCTAGTACACTGTATTGGCATTTGTTGCTACGTTAGCTTGATCTGACTAGATCTGTCTTCACTGTCACTGGGCAATACAGATGTCCTTCTGCTTATTTGGTCCATTACAGCTCAAACTGCAAGGCAGACCAGGTGTTTTTGTCCCACTAGTGCCACCCTAGCGTTGTGCAGAAGGTTGGCTTTAACCTCTGTGGGGCATTGAATGCAAGTCCAGCTGGCTAAAACTGCAGTGTGGGTGTGCAGAACAAGCATGTTCCCCAGCTGCCTGGGCAACATCGCCTCCCCAGTCACTCTCTGAAACTCTTAGTACTGTGCTGAGTCCTAGAAGCTCCTAAGATGGAGGAGAGTGAGGGAGATCTTTATGCAACTGCAGTCCTCCAACCTGAAAGCCGCTTTCTGTCTGTCTCTGATGTCTTCCTCCTGAAAAACAGTCTGAAGCAATTTATGAGTTTTATACATCTATACAGGCAACCAGATAACTAATTTAGCTATCTATACAGCAGCCAAGCAGGTGGGGCATGTCAGGAGGGGACTGCTGAATCAGACTGTATTTGAATGACAGTCAAAACTGGGAAATGGAATTTGCTTTTTTTCTTATCTCTTCCCAGTAGGCATATCTAGAAATACACCTGCTTTTTTGTGAGACCCAAAAGCATCTTGTGAAACCACTGAGGTAAATTGCAGCTAGATCCTGAAAAAAGGGGATGCAAAACATGCAAATGATGACCAAGGGTGAGATGGTGAAGGTGTGAATCAGCTACCTAGTCTCTGATGGAGGTCTGCACAGGACATGGGAAAATCTGCAGAACTTGGTTTTCTGTTTCATCCTGAATTCATTGACTATCAGTGGAATAAAAGAAATAGGAACATTATGACTTCTAGATCTGGTTGTTATAAACAAATAGATTAAGAAAAGGACAGAACCTTCCAATAAGTTTGGGATGAGAAATAAGATACCAGTAAATTTCTTGTTATTTGTTCAATTATGAAAGTGTTTCTGCTACTGTGAAAGACTCTTGAACTAAAAGATGTTTATAATGTCAGCCTTGTGTTGGTGTACAATACCATCTGGCACATTTGCAGAAGCAATTGCTTAGTATCAATGGTGGTTCCAGCAAGGAGCATAACCAATTTTGGCAGCAAATTTGAATAACAATGAGAAGGCTGAGTTTCTGTTCATTGGTCAGAAATAAGAACATTTGTGTTGCCTTACAGTGATAGACCCAATGCAAACCAGAACTTGTGCTGGTGTAGATTGAGGGTTTCTCTGGAGTTACATGCTTACCTACTGAGGATCTGACCAGCCATGCAAGAGTTATTATGCTGGAAAAGTGACATAGATAAGTTGAAAAGTGTAGAAGAAAATGCTGAGGAGAGCCAACAGTTTGAGCTTGGAACACATCACCCCCTTGGACATTAGTATATTGCCATAATATGGTACAACTTGGAAAGAATTGTCTCATGTGCTGTGTCTACGTTTCCTTTCTTTCCTGGGCAGAGGAGGTGTCTACATGTCCATGGGTCACTGTAGACATTTATTCCCTTAATTGTAGGCAGATGCGGTAAGTGTCCTAGGTGGGTTACAGGGCATGAGGAGAATCCAGTCGAACTCCAGTATGGCTATTTCTCCTCTATAAGTAATGTCTTAATCTATAAATAATGGATATGCAGCATGAGGCAAAGATACTAGCCAGCCTTAACCAAACCGAGCCCTACAGCTGCACTAGTGCCAGACCTTAATCATGACAAGGATGATAAAGATCCCACAGGAGGAAAGGATGGTGTCATTTTTATTCTGAAAATTTGACATGGTAGTCCTTCCTCCAGCATTGTTACTCCTTTTTACTGCAAGTGGCTAGCGGATGTTTGGACAAGGATGACATATTGTAGATACAGCAGTAAGACTACTTCAATTTGTCTGCATGCTCTGCAGCCCACCGCAAAGGTGTGGGCAGGCATGGCACACTGTTGAGCACGGCAACACGATGCTCTCAGTCCACACAGGTAAAAGCGCGGTAGCTTGGGAGATGCCTGCTAAGCTTGCTATCTAGAGCAGTAACTGGCACTAGCGCAGCTGTAGGACTCAGTTTGCTTAGGGCTGGCTGAAGCTTCTTTACATTGTTCTGCATATTCTTAGACTTAGTTTTGCTCCAGATTCAAGCTTATGAATGTTTATAATTAGTTTATTGCAAATAGCTGGTCTTTGAATTTACAGCCATTTTGGTTCATTTTGATCAAATGCAGGTTTTCTACAAATGTTCTCCAGCCTTAATTTAAAGTCTTGTCTATAGTCAAGAGATTCTTCTCCTGGTGAACTGATTAGCTGGCATATATGCTGAGTGAAAACAAAAAAGTGAAAGAAAAACAACAGCAAATTGTATTTGAAATTGGAACAAATACCAATGGGAGAAACTGCATGTAATCATTGTTGGTCATAGTGAAGAGATTTCTCTGTGAGTGGCATTTAATTTCATGATTTCAGAAACGGGTGGAGGCAACTCCACCAATTTTCAGTGAGTTGACAGGCTTGTTACATTTATAATAGCCAGGGCCTGATCCTGCAAACCTTACTCACCAGAGTGAAAAATACTTTGAAGCCGTGCCATTGTTATGTACAAAATAAAGGAGAAATAAGGATAAAAATAAACATTTTTTTCCTCCTTTTTTTCAACTTTACCATCAGCAGAATATTTCTAAAGGTGATGAAGGGATGCTCACTCCTATCTGCTCTGAGACACAAACCAGTTTTCTGTTTTTTCTGATGTATGCCTGAGGTAAAAAATACAATAACAGTAACAATAACAATAACACACAACTCACTGGATAAACAGATTATTACTTATGCAGCAATATGACAAAGCAAAATGACAAAAAAAACAACAGAACTAGAACACGCCAATATCTTGCAATGTTGTCTTTTTGCTAGACTCAGCTCCTCCATTTAGTGCTTAAATGCAGGGACAAAGTAAAATTGAAAAGATCATCAGAATGCCTGTGCATCAAGAGTCTTGCTGAATGCCCTTCTAGTGTTCTGCTTGCACAAGAGCTGGCAACTGGACAGCATGTGGTGATTGTAGGTCTGTAAGTCAGTGAGCCTGAGGAAACAACCTCACCTTCACTGCTCTATTTCTGTCCTGGACTGAAAAGTAAAGTTTGGTGACATATGGAAAAAACAAATCAACCATTATACAAAAGTACAATTTTGAGCCTAAGAGCATTTTTAAAGCATATTCATCTAAAGGAAGACCAAAATTGTTTGTACTTAACTGATAACAGCCCTCTCCAAGGATGAGAGTTGTCCTGTGCCAGCTGTGGTATGCAATGTTGAGAAGGAAGATAATGGGAAAGAGAGGAGAAAGGAAGAGAAGGAAAGGGGAATGAAGATGTGCCATAGGCATAGAGGAGGACAGTGGAATTTGGTCAGCATTCCCAGATTAATAATCTTGGTAAAAAAGTCCCTCAAAGTCTTAAATGGGAAATAGCCAGAATTTTACATTTCATACTCAAGATGAGAGGTGAAAACCATTATTTAATTCTGGGAATCAACATATGATGTAACGAGGCATACTGCAGGGTATGCAGTGCCCTATAAAGTGCTTTCTTGTGTAGCAACAATACAGTAAAGATGCACGTTAACTGAGGGTGCATTGCGTTAGCATTATTTTATGGCAAATCCTTCCTTTACAAATTGATAAAAAGGCTGATTTACTTGTAGAGTCTAATTCTACCCTGATTAGTGATCACTTCATCACTTGAAATGCTAGAGCAGGGGGGAATTAGAAGGGAGGGAAACAGTTACCTATCTGTCTTTAGAATAAAAGCCATTGGACACCTGGCACCCTATAAATACTGTGACACTGTGTGACGGCAAACATGGGCACAATGCAGTGCTTATTCTCAGTTGGAATCCATCCGTGCACTACAGTAGTAAGACAAAAGAGGATTGTTAGCACTTAAAGGCACCTTGACGCAGTCATACCACTTGACTGTTTTATTAATTGCCCCATCTGTTAAGTGAGAACTTTCTGACATAGGTTGGTACGCGCCCTTAAATCCCTTGGTCTGCTTCCTATTGGTTCCACATGTGTTTGTATTTGTTCTCAGTAGGCAGAGATTCCAGAGAGAAAATGAACCGCTGCAGATCGATTGCAGTATCAGTCATGCAGAAGACATGGTAAAACATGCCATTTCAGTCTGGTTTGCTGTTAACCCTTTGAAACAACAGAAAAGTAAGGGGGGGAGAGAGAGAGAGAAACCAGTTAGCTGCCAAAGATACTACTGGGAGAAATAGGATTGGTATCACGACTTCTGAATTACTCATCTTGTTAGGGGCTCTCTGCCTTCTAATAATTCTCTGCAAATTACATTACCGCTGCGTATAGCCAAGCCAGACAGTATTAGGATGATGTGGAAGATTACACTGCTGTGCTGAGTATTCCTGCCCATTCTGGACCACCTGGGTAATTCTCTCACAAAATTACAGTGACAATAGCAGTGACTGAGGCCTAGAGTGACGAAAGCCAGAACATTTAAAGGCAAGGCCATGATTCACACCAGCAGGAATAGAACAAAGGCATAGTGTTGTTAAGTGTTTGCAGAAGGTGTAGGCCCACTTCCCTGAATTTTCGGTTGGTATTTATGATATTGTTTAGAACTATATCCTAAAACACGATTTTAAAAGGCATTAAGGGAGAACTTCTAGCTTGAGGATGTGGACAGTAATTCAAGGCATTTCAATTTATTGAGAAAGTGGGATTAAAATTAAAAGACTAACTTTATCTGAAATCACAGGTAGAAAAGCAGTATTCTTATTAGTTGAAGAGGATTGGCAGTGTTGTACTTGGTCAGGGCTCTAAAAACTTGGTGACAAATTTCTGAACTTTGAAGGTGATTTCTGTGAATTGCACATGCGCATTCATACGTTTATGCTTGAGAGAGGCAAGTAGGACCTGTTTTCTCCAAAATCCAAGGCAGCATAAAAATCTTCTCCTGTTATAGTGCTACAATTGAGTTGACTGCAAAGCCTATTAAAGGCTACATTAAATACAAAGGTCCATATAATCCAGTCATTTTTCATAGAATCATAGAATCATTTAGGTTGGAAAAGACCTTTAAGATCATCAAGTCCAACCGCTAACCTAACACTGCCAAGCCCACCACTAAACCGTGTCCCTCAGCGCCATGTCTACACATCTTTTAAATACCTCCAGGGATGGTGACTCAGCCACTTCCCTAGGCAGCCTGTTCCAATGCTTGACAACCCTTTCCGTGAAGAAATTTTTCCTAATAACCAATCTAAACCTCCCCTGGTGCAACTTGAGGCCATTTCCTCTCATCCTATCACTTGTTACGTGGGAGAAGAGACTGACACCCACCTCACTACAACCTCCTTTCAGGTAGTTGTAGAGAGTGATAAGGTCTCCCCCCAGCCTCCTTTTTTCCAGACTAACAACCCCAGTTCCCTCAGCCACTCCTCATAGGACTTGTGCTCTAGACCCTTCATCATCTTCGTTGCCCTTCTTTGGACATGCTCCAGCACCTCAATGTCTTTCTTGTAGTGAGGAGCCCAAAACTGAACACAGAAGTGCTGTCTCACCAGTGCCAAGTACAGGGGGACGATCGCTTCCCTAGTCCTGCTGGCCACACTATTTCTGATACAAGCCAGGATGCTGTTGGCCTTCTTGGCCACCTGGGCACACTGCCGGCTCATGTTCAGCTGGCTGTCAACCAGCACCCCCAGGTCCTTTTCCGCCAGGCAGCTTTCCAGCCACTCTTCCCCAAGCCTGCAGCGTTGCATGGGGTTGTTGTGACCCAAGAGCAGGATCTGTCACTTAGCCTTGTTGAACCTCATACAGTTGGCCTTGGCCCATCAAACCATCCTGTTCAGATCCCTCTGTAGAGCCTTCCTACTCTCAAACAGATCAACACTCCCACCCAACTTGCTGTCATCTGCAAACTTACTGAGGGTGCACTCGATCCCCTCATCCAGATCGTTGATAGATACTCAACAGAACTGGCCCCAACACTGAGCTCTGGGTAACACCACTTGTGACCAGCCACCAACTGGATTTAAGTCCACCCACCACAACTCTTTGGGCCAAGCCTTCCAGACAGTTTTGTACCCAGTGAAGAGTACGCCCATCCAAATCATTCCAGGAGAATGCTGTGAAAAACGGTGTCAAAGGCTTTACTAAAGTCCAGGTAAATTGTACCATTTTTGGTACAATTAGATGAGAAGATGATATTACAGTTAAAAAGCAACCACAAAGCATGAATGCATGAGTCCTTTTGGCCTGTAGCAATGACCAAAGCTGTGCAAGTAAAACGGAGAAAGCTTGTATTTCAAGGGACTTTTGTTCCATACGGTCTTTGATCATTCTCAAGTCAAGAATAGGGAGTGGACTGATGTGGCCAATCTAATTCTCAACAATGTGGCTTCCTTGTAGTGATGTAACTGAAACTGCCAATGACGATGAAGCCACTGGGTATCTGTTCAGTTACACAGTATATTATCTGGGTAACACTGGCCTTCTGAAAAGGCAGAACTGAGAGAGGTAAGTGGAGTTAGGTACTGGACAGCACAAATTCTGGCAGCACTTCCTTCAAACTAGCTGCTTGTCCCAGACTCTTCTGAGCTTCTTCCAATGAAAAGCTGATGATTGTGCTGGTTATGATTGTTGGGCAAGTTGCTGGATAGTATGAAATGAGAATCCTTGTAGCAAAGACCAAGGCTGTGCAAGTGAGAGAGAGAGAGATTGCATTATATGGGACTCCTGCTATGTAAGGTATGGAATATCCCTTTTGTCAATTCTGATCAGCTGTCCCAGCTGTGACCCCACCCAACTTCTTGCCCACCCCCAGCCTACTCACTCTGGCTGCTTTTTCTTCAGGTATTTACACACATGAAAATATCCTCCAGAGCATTTTTTTCTCCAGAATGAACACTCCCAGCTCTCTCAGCCTCTCCTCATATGAGAGATGCTCTAGGTCATTAACCACTTTTGTGGCCCTTTGCTGCACATTATGCCCATGTCCCTGCTGTACTTGGGACCCCAGCACTGGACCCAGCACCCCAGATGTGTTTCACAAGGGCTGAGGAGAGGGAAAGGATCACCTCTCTTGACCTGCTGGCAATGCTCTCCTTAATGCAGCCTAGGAGGTTGTTGGCTGCCTTTGTTGCAGGAGCACATTGCTGCCTCATGGTCAGCTTGTTGTCCATCAGGACTCCCGAGGGCCTTCTCTCCAGCCTGTTAGCCCTCAGTGTGTACTGGTGCCTGGAGTTGTTCCTCCCCAGGTGCAGGACATTGCACTTACCTTTGTTCAGTTACGTGAAGTTCCTGTCTGTCCATTTCTCCAGTCTGTCCAGGTTTCCCTGGATCACAGCAGGACATGGCTGTGACCCCTGGGGTACACAACTGGTTACTGGCCTCCAGCTGGACTTTGTGCCACTCATTAGAACCCCCTGGGACTGACAATTCAGCTGGTTTTAAATCTACCTCACTATCCACTGTTCTAGCCCATACCTCATCAACGCGTATATGAGGATGTTAGAAAGATAACAACGTCAAAAGCCTTACTGAAGTGGAGGTAAACGACTTCTACTGCTCTGTCCTCATCCTCCATGCCAGTCACTTCATTGCAGAAGGCTGCTGGGAATTTGCTTTTGTGAATCCATGCTGACTACTCCAATTGACCTTGTCCTTTATGTGTTTGGAAATTGTTTCCAGGATTATTCACTTCATCTCCTTCCTAAGGATTGATGTGAGGCTTTACCAGCATGTTCTTCCCTGCATCCTCCTTGTCACCTTTCTTGAATAAAAGAGTGACATTTGCTGTCTGCCAGTCATCAGAAGCCTCCCCCGGTCATCACAACCTTCCCAAGATAACCTAGAGCAGCCTTGCAATGACATGGGCCAGCTCCCTCGGCGCTTGTGGCTACATCTCACCAGGGTTCATGGACATGTATAGGTCCAGTTTGTTTGTGGTCCCTAACCCGATCCTCCTCCACCAAGGGTACCACTATCTCCCCTTGGGCTTTCCACAGCCTCAGGGGCCTGGGGTTCCTGAAGACTATTCTCACCAGTAAACACTGAGGTGAAGGATGTGTTAAATACCCCTGCCTTTTCCCTGTCCTTTGTCATCAGCTCCCCTACCCCATTTAGCAGTTGGCCCATATTTTCCTCAGGCTTCCTTTTGTTGCTGATTTCCCTTTAGAAACCTTTCTTGTTACCCTCCAAATTCAGAACTTTAGACTGTTCTTAAAA
The DNA here is from genome assembly GCA_013401315.1 of Balaeniceps rex. NCBI lineage: Eukaryota > Metazoa > Chordata > Aves > Pelecaniformes > Balaenicipitidae > Balaeniceps > Balaeniceps rex. The sequence goes on from VYZW01000008.1 coordinate 12,820, forward strand.
CTGTCTAAGAGAAAATCATTACTATCTTTTCTTAAAAACCTTTAATTACAGATAAAGCAAACATGCGATGATACTCTATAAGCAGAGGCTATGTTAGGGTTGGATCACACCAATTTTAATGCAGTTTTTAGATGAGATTTTAGCTTTATCAAGCTCAGAATGGCTCTAACAAATGCATAAAAGCTTTAATCTCACAGGGCAACAGACCCTCTACACGGACAGAATTACAAGACTGTCTTTAGATGGCTGATGATGTTCCAGTCATCTTTTTCTCTTTAAAAATATACATTTGTTGAAAAATCTCAGGATTAGCCAAGCATGAACATTTCCAGGTATGCATGAAGGGTATGTAAGCTAACCCACTGTTGTGGGGCCTCCTGGCAGAAGAACATATGTCCATCTTTCTCACAGTGGACTGTGGTAAGGAGATGTGGTAATTTCCTAGCTTTGGAGCTTTGAGTCAGGTTTGCTATTCTAAGGTGGTTATTTTGCACATATTGAAATTTTTTGGCTTGTTAACACATGCCTTAATGACTCAAAGGAGGTTCCACTGAAATTGGTTCTTGCTCAATGTTCCTGTTTATAGATGCTCAGTTGTAACTGCAAACCATCTTAGTGTATGATGCTTGTTGAGAGGTATCCAAAGACTGTGATCTTTAGGTTTTGCCTTTTCTTTAACTGAGAGATCACATGGAAAAGGGTTGTGAGCATTGGATCATATGTGCAACTACAGTAATATTCTGCTTTTATTCTTGAGGCCTGGAAAGAACCTTGACCAACAAAATGTTAATGTTTAATTTACTGGGGTCTGCTAATTATTTTTCTTTTCTAAGCTATTACTGTAAAACTGAGGTTATTATTAATGAAACTTTAGGTAAAAACATTTGCTCTGTTCTGTTGCTGAGGGGGTGAAATAAAAACACAAATATATTTATCACCACTAACCTACAAAGCAAGCTTCAGCCCGATTCGGTTAAGAACAGCACACTATCCTCGAAAAAAGGGTCTTTTTACAGATAGACATAGTAAATAGATTTACACATGTAGTATGTTATAGGGTAGTAAGACTTAATAGGGTGATGACTTGTGGGAAGTCACAAAAAGTATCTGTCGGAGAGACAAGGATTGTATTTCTTCCATGTCCTGGTGTTCCTAGCTCATGTTTTTTGCCACTGTAGCCTCATTCTATGAAAACAGAATGTTACAGACAGGCTGTAGGAGTGTGTTGATAATAAAATTCCTTAATAAACCCTTTATTTCTAGCAAAATAGTTTTTGTATAATCACTAATTTGATAGAACATTTTTAAATGATTTATAATGAAGAGCTAATGCCCATGGAATAGAATATTGTCATAGGTTAACGGCCTCCTGCTGGTTC
>VYZW01000008.1:14495-31310 GCA_013401315.1 Balaeniceps rex
CAGAAGCGTTTATTTTCCAAGCAGCAGGTGCTGATCCTCTGACAGTGTTCTATTAGAACAACATTTTTTCTATTATATAAAATAACTAGTGCAGTTTTAAACGTTTTATCTGATGGATGCTTGTGCATTGGCGTGACAGATACTTACAGTACCATGTTTGACCCAATGCACTTTTACAGACTGAAAGGCCTCTCTCTAGGTCCTAGATTAATTACTGACTTTGAACAGACCTTGTTATTTGCTTGGGCTACCTGAAGAGTACTTGTTTTGATGTTTCCATTCTCTTCTTCCATTCCACCTCTTGAAAAACCCCAGCAAAACTTAAACTTCTAGCACTTCGTAAGCATTTCCATAAAACAGTTCAGGCTCTTTTTGGAAAGTGTTGGGGAACAGGAAAGAAAAATAAGAAGTATATCCCCTATAAAGCAAACAAGGATTAATAAAGTTATATGTTACTGGCATTGCCTGAGGGGAAACATGGTTCCAACAGTCTGGGTGCAGCTTGGGTCATACTTTAAATCTTACCTTTGCTATGATTCCCAAAAGTGATCAGTGCCAGTTTAATAGGAGTCAAGCCAGAGAACTGGTCTGTGCAATGTGTACATGCCTGGGACTCAAGCATAGAGAGTAAGTGGTGAAGAAGAAATGTGTTTTTATGCAATGGTGAGTCTGATAGGCAGGTGAATATATCTTCTAATACAAGCTATGTCACTGACTCTTGTCACCCTGAGCATTTAATTGCTTTGTCTCCCTGTTGGGAGTGTGGCTGTAGAACATTAACATTTGTACAAGGCTTTAAGATGCAAGAAAAAATTTCATCAGTAAAAGTTTTTTGGGATATGTTAGGAAAAAGGAACTGGGTAGCAGTTCTGGGAGAAGGAAGTCCTCCTAGAAGGCTGAGTGCTGAACAAGGAAACAGATCGTCTCAGAAGGTACCTTTTGAGAAAAAATGCCATGAATATCTTTTTAATCTCACAGAACAGGAACTCTTATCAAATGGCAGTGCTGTGAGCCATATAACCTGACAAAGCAACTGACGATTATGAAATTTCAGAGTTAATGGGCTCTTCTTATACCTTTTTAATGCCAATACTATTGAAGATGTTGCAAAAACCCTTCCAGTAATAAAAAGGTTAACCAGCACAACAGCTGAGTATCCTGTTGGCTCTGAAACACCTTTCTTCCTTGTCAGACTCATTCACTCCTTTGAAAGACTTTTTGAGTCAGCTCAGCTTCTACCAGTTTCCTTTGAAAGGTATTTTTGAGTAGCAGTATAAATTCTTTATCAAAATGTAGGCAATATGCTATTTCCGTTGTTGAACACTCTATTCAGTCTGCACTAAATTAATTAAAGAAATATTCAGTTTCTTTACTAGGAGAAGGAGAGAGTGCATAAGAAAGTAGGAAATTATCTTTACACATTAGTCTCTCCTAGGGAAAAATCGACTGCCAAGACTGCTGACCAGGCTGCCGCCATAATGAGCTTTTATTAACTTTTCTACTAGTGTTCCCATTCTTTGTCTATTAAGATCCCCTCCTTTATTATGGCAGCACTCCCAGGTGGATGACAGTGCAGTAAAGAGTGGTTTCTGCTCAGCTAATAAATGTGGAAATAAGAAAATGTTTTCCCTGAAGCTTCGCAGGATTGTCTGGAAATACACCCTTTGTACACAGTATATCCAAGTGTCTGGGAACAATGTGGAACTTGGGTTCACATCACTCAAAGTTTAAGTGTATATTAAAGATCAGGAAGGAGCTGGGCCATTACTACAGGATCACAGTTCACTATTAGAGGTATCGTAACACTGCTGGTGTTGGGTAACTGCATCTGTCTGAAAATGTTATGGGACTAATGGCTTGGTGAGATCTTATGCCATTGTTACTCTGGTCCATTAGTACTGCAAAAGAGCTACTCCATATTTAGGCTAGCGGAAACCGGAGCATGGCTGAACCCAGGCCTCTGGTGAGACAAAAACTTTGTCTTCCTTCTTTTCCTGAATTTCCATGGAAAATAACTCCACAGCTCTTTATGGCCTGCAAGGTTGAAGGGAAGAGGTGAATTCTGTGGAGGGGTGAGGAAGAGCTGATTCATTCCCAAAACCATAACGGATCTTATTGAAGAGTTATTCCAATTTAAAATATCTTGTGTTTTGGACTGTGGATTGTAGAGAATAAAAATATGCACCAAAATACCCTGGATATTACCCTGAATGTTCTTCCACTAATACCTCTTTAATAGAGGTGCATGAGAAGGTAAGATGAGCCACAGGGAGTGTGCAAGCTACGCAGGAGGAAGGGTATGAAGCAAAAAGAGGTGCCAGTATGAATGACTAAAGAAAACTTGAAGTTGGACCTCACAGCTAAGTGCACGTCTGCTAAGTCTTCTTGGGAAGATCTCACCCACATCTCTGGCACTTCCACAGCAGATAACCTAAGCTGACATTCACCTTGGCTGCATTACAGAAGTAATATTTTCACCAGGACAAACTGTTGTTGAACAGCAGCCCCACTGAATTACTCATGCTTTCCTTTAGCAGGCATGCATGTTTTCTTTTCCATAGCAGGCTTTTTCTTTTTTTCTTTTTTATTGGAGTGCATACTACTAAGACATTCTCAGTCCTCCTTCCACTGCTCAGACTTCATAGCTTTGCGTCCATAGAGTCGTCATGTATCATCCACTTACAGTACTTTGATGGAAAGCAAACAATATTTTTGATCAATTTTGTAAAGCAGTTTTGTACAATGGGAACTTTACTTAGAACAGCATCAAAATGATTAAATTGGATAAGCAATCATTCAGCTGCCCAGCTGCCTCTGGAAAAAATGTTTAGTGAAAAGAGTGGGATGATTTACACCAACATTTATCCTCCCAAAAAACTGTCAGTCAACAATGTTTTTCTCTCTTCTCCTGAGAAACAGGATTTGTCGGACTTCCTGAGCCAGTGGTATTTAAAATATAAACAAATTAAACCAAAAAACAATAGGTGTTTTTCTACAAAGAAGCTATTCATTTGTGCTTGGCTTTTCATAAAAAAAGGTGTTACAAAAAGTCTAACTACAAACCTATGTTAAAAACATTCTTGTGTAGAGGAACATCTTTTTTTTCCCATCAACATTCAGCTTCTGATTGGTCTACTTCTCAGTCAGCGTGGTCAGTAAAAAGGCATACATCTGGCTACTTCATTCTACTCTGGGTTTTGTGACAATTCCTCCCTTTGATCAGTGTCTTAGCCTAGGAGTAGTCTAAAATTAGTGGACCTACCTGTGTAGTAAGGTGATAATGTTCTAGGCAGATGATAGGATTTGTCCTTATGTCAGTGCTGTCTACTGCAGACAGGCACTGGTGCAAGAGTGCAGAATTACATCTCTGAAACATGTTTCCCAGATGCAACCATTTGATAGTCAGCACAGTAAAACAAATATAACACCCAACACTGAAAACAGCTACCAAAAGTCACTATATAATCCCATGCTTTACCTATGAACGTTATTATCCTCTCTTCCATCCAAACAGCCTCAATCTCACAGACATTGATGAACAATGGAATATGCTTTTATTTTCATATGTTAGGGATAGAGTGACATAACTTGCCTGGGACTTTGTTCTGCTACTTGTTGTTTATGAGGTTACCCCTTGGTCATTAAAATGAGACTTGCCCACCATTACCGGGTCTTCCACTAGGTCATAAATGTAAACAGAGGGCCAAAAACCAAACTAGAGCTACCTACATCCATGCTTTGGGCTGATGGCTGGAATTTTCACACTATTATAAGAAAATCTCATGATGCATTTTTCACTTCTCCTCTTTCTAGCAGGGTACTTGAACTCTTCAAACTTACTGTAAAGCCTCAGTTCATGATGTAAAAGGTCATTAGAAGCCCTTACTGTGGCAGGGAGACAAAATCATCTTGGTGTATATTTCTGGGAGAAGCAGGAACCTTGCTCCAGATAATGAGGGCCCTGCCTCAGATGTTTTTCCTATAGGTGGTCCAGTATTCCTCTTATTGCAAGGGGCTGGAGGTGCGTGAGCAGGGGCTGATCAGCACTGACTGTCCTGTCTTCTCACTGATGTCCATTTCTGTTTCCTGGACGAAGCGGCTCTGTCTGTGTGTATGTTTGTGTGGAGGCTCAGTAGCAGCAATGGGTGTGGGACCACAGGTCATGGGGGTGTGCACCAGGGTGCCAGCAACTGGGGTGACTGGAGTGTCTGCGTGTTGTCTGGGTGCGTATGTCAGTGTGTTCGATCACTAGCAAACATCAAGCCAGACTAGCGGTAATTAGGATAAGGGGTTTGGGAGCCACATATTGGAGTGGACCTAACTCTGGGCTGGGTACTGTTGAGACCAGAAGGTCTGAGAGTTGGCTATTGGAGTGGCCGTAGGTCCAAGCCAGCTACTGCAGAGACCAGGGGTCTGAGCTGGGTACTGGCAAGTTCTATGGGTCTGGACCAGCTACTAGAGATACCTGTTCATGTATGTATGCATGAAGCAACCGGGAGACAATGAGGTACAGAGCTACTGGACAGATGTCTAATAATGGAGGGATCCATATTGAATATATACATGAATATGTATATATTTTCCACTAACAGGCTTTCATCCTGATCAGCCAGAGAGGGAACAAGATGAGGATGTTAGTGTTGTGTTTTTGTAAGTGCTGTTTCTTCTGTCTGTGAGGCTGGCTGTGTGTACTTGTATACATGTATTGTGTATACGTGTGCCTGTCTGCCTATTGGGAACATATACTGAGTCTCACTACTCTTTGGGCCTGGGAACATGGAGCTGCAGCAGCCTCACCACTGTTGGGCTGCTACATTCAGCAGCTTTGAATACATACCAGCAAAACCTATTATTTAGAACATTGACCTGTGGACCTTGAAGTACCATCCTCGCCATCTTACACTTGGGAAAACTGAGGCAGAAAAAAGAGACATAATCCAGTTCACCCAGCAGGCCAAAGGCAGATCATCTGTGGTTTTGACCTGCTAGAAAAGTGAGATCACCACTCAAAGGCAGTAAATAAAAAAGACCATCTCTGAGCTGAGGAGGGTGTAGGCGAAGAGGAGTGGACAGGAACAAAAGCCTCCGAGCTCAACTAGCAAGGTGCCTGCGAGAGGGGAGAGATTGTAAATGTCTTCCACACCTCACCTCAGCAGCCAGAGATTAATATTTTGAGAAATATTCAAAGTGAAGACATTGCAAGTTTTATACGACTTGTCCCAAATCAAATGAAAGAAACAAACAGAACCAGTACACTTCTTTTTAAGAGAGTGTTATATCTTAGGCTGGTAAGCTGTAACACGTAAGGTGTTGTAACTACTATAATAACACATGCCTTATCATGCCTTGTTCTTTAATTGTCTTTCACACTGAGTAGTTTTCCATTCTATCCTCTGCCTTGCTCCAAACCACATAGTAAAGAAAGCATTTCTAGCACTTAGCATTAAAGTCTTTAAGACAGACCACAGTGCAATTAAACTATTGTGCTGCTGGAGGTGAATAGCAGCTTGGCATGTGTTTTTTCTTATACTTCACACTTGGGTTGTGTCAAGAAACAGTGCCAAGCAGCAACATGTGAAGTCTGTAGATGGTGGCCAAATATATCTTACTGTGGCTAGTCTGCAGATCCCGGTTCCTTGCTTCAAGCTCTACAAAACAAGCCAGAAGCAATGCAAAGGCAGGATGCTTGTCTTGACTTCCTCGATGGTTGACAAATCCTGGAGAGATTTGCACCCTGAGTTCCTTAGTTGAAGGGAAACTTATGAGGACATGGGGCATTTTGAACTGGCGCACATGGGGGCTGGTGGAGGAGACAGAAGAGAAATCCTGAAGTGAACTCTTTTACTGTTACAGGAAAATACTAGAACTGTTTGGAGAATGCCCTGCTGAGCATCTCTGGATAGCTTTATTTTGTGTGAAAGCCACCTGGAAAATCTTCCTGACTCAGCTGGAGTATGAAAACAACTTGCCAAAACATCAGCTCAAGCTCAGCTAATCACAGTACTAGTTATTAAGTTGTTATTGGCTTAAGTAGCTCTTGGAACCATGGAGGAGCAAAGTGAATGTGTCAGGAAGTGTAAGACAGGGGAGGTGGATGCTGTCTTCCCTTTCTTTCACTACAAAGCAACAGTATCATAACTCACAGCTTCAGAGCTCCGCATCTGTGCATTTGTGTGTGTGATGAGATTAAAAAAAAAAAATATGATTGCATACAAAATAAAAATACATACACTTGCGCACACATATATATGTATAAGCTGTTCATGTGTCTGCATAAGAACAAGATCCCATGAACAGCTTGAAGTCTTCTGTGTAATTACTTGTGTTTCGTACACAAACTGTGTGTGTCACCAGTTTATGGAGGAAAAAAAAAGAAGTGGATAAGGCCCCTGGTTGGGAGAACTGTACAAGCAACCTAAGTCTTTTTCTGACGTTGGTTAGCTGGATCTTTGACAAGCATCCAAGTTCTTCCCCGTGCCTGTTTTGGAGCAAGTGAATTCCTCATATCAGCCTAAGTGGGTTCTTGCAGTTGCTGGGATACATGTGTAAAAGTATGGGTATTGAAAATAGCTATACCTATATGGTGCACTCACAAAAAAGGCTGAGGAATAATGCTGATCAATTAGCAACAGACACTGAATGAAGGTGATTTGTATCCCAATTAAATTGCTTACTATGAAGACAGAAGTTCTGAGAACATTTCAAGGGTCCTCCAAAGGCAATTATGACCTTTCAAACCAATGGCTATCTTAAGAAGACAAACCAAAATCTTGAATAAAGAAAGAACTGATACAATTTCCCATGAAATGGGAACAGAGCAGCATGTTGCTGTGTAGAACTAAATGATAACATTGCTCCAGACTGGCAAACAGCTCTATTTTGTTTAAACACAGAACTGCGTTTATCAGTTCATGAGTGCCTGTTCACTGCAGTGCTGCAGTATTTGACCAATTACTGCTCAGAATGGGTCACAAGGCACTCTGTGATAGAATACCTTTTCAGACTGAAAACTTAAAGATTTGGGTAAGTGATGCAATCACTTCCACAGTATTTACACCAGTAAAGCCTCCAACAACTTCACACTTACATTACAAAGAAAGATAATTTTATTATTTGAAAATGTTGCATAAAAATATATTTCAGTGTCCAGAATTTATTCAGACATAAATATTGTTATTTTTCTTTCTTTCTCCCCCCAAAATCTCCTAAGTTCTTTTACTACTTTAACCTGGACTATTTTTACCTTTTTTTGTCATTTTAAATAATTTTCTCTGGTATAATATATGCACATATAAATACACATGCAAACCCACACTTAATAAGGAATTCACTTAGAAACCATATTTATTGCACTGTAGCTAAAATGAACTGCTTTGATATCACTTAGATGCATTTTTCTCCAAGTTTATTGTAAACTGCAACATTATGTCATTTTTAGAGCATTTGGGAGAAGGTCAATTGTGATTAAATTAGGATCATTAAAGAATGCTGGTAAGGATAGAATGTGAATTATAAAGAACATCAAACAAGGTATGCAAGTAACAAAATGAATGAAGCCTGGTTTTCAGTGAATTTGAGTCCTATTTCAACCTTCATCGCAACCCCACCATAACCTCAGTCACCACTCTTAAAACTATTTTTACCTCAAACTCCTTTTGCATCTCCAGTACCCTTGGGGGATATGATTGCCTGCATCTCCACCTGACTGGGTGGGAGGCAGCAGGCAGGGGCACAGGTCTGGACTGAGATGCGTACTAGCCTGCTGGGACAGCTACAGCCTCTCTGAACAGGCAGCTGAACTACCAGCCATTCCCCTGGACCAGGCACTAAACTTGGGCTCTCTTTGACTCAGATTTTATGTATATCTGCAGCTAACAGATACTTCTTCTCTGGTTTCATTTTTGGGCCAAAAAATATTTGGTGTTTTTAAATACCTATTACTTACCATCAATTTAAAATAATTGCAGTATGAGGGGAAAACTATAATCCTTTCATTACCTTTCCACTAAAAGAAAATAAATTAAAATGACGAGGAAAATCAGAAGCTTCTGGAATGATCAGAAAAGATGTTAAAGATGTATAAGGATGCTGGAGAGACAAGGAAAGGACATATCTGCATGAAAAAGGGAATTCTTTCAACACAAATTTGTTAAGGTTTGCCCTACAGTTCTTGGTAGTTTTTCTAGGGCTTTCTTTGGGGGTGTGTTTGAGATATGTGCAAGCACAGAGGGGGTGAAACGGTAAGAAGGGCATGAATTCTCTACATATAACTGCCTTGGGAAGTACTCTTGGATTCCTGTGCTGCCAGGAAATATGTCAGAGTAGACTGTTTTTGTGGTACTTTGGGGCTTTTGGTTTGAGGCTGGACTGGAGGGAAACAGTTCTTTGGATTTGGCTCTAGAACAGAGAATTTGTAAGAAGGAAGCAGCTGTGGCTGTGCAACGGCTGGCCCATCCAAAACTGCGGGTCAGTGGGCAGAGGTGCTAATGGCTTGCCTATTAGTGGGTCTTGGGATGTAAGCATCCAGAGTGAAATTTTCCATGAAAGGAGCAAAAATTGCTATATGATAGCTGTGCCCAGAACAATACTGATGTAATGAACCCTTTAAAGCACCCCCGTCCCACTGAGCCTTTCCCCTATACACCATACTGTCTCTAATAATAACCTTGAATGAGAGGTTTCTCAGCTGAATGCTTCGATATTGTAGTAGGAAAGGGGTCACTGAGTATGAACTACATCTAACAAAGTCTAACTGCTTAACAGAGGCCTTTTGGTGAAAGTTGTTTCGTATACGCCACTGGATCCTTTTTCATTGCCTCTCTTCTATCACCTGCTCAAAGAAACAGGACTCATGCACACTCTGAAAATGAAGACTATCAAGATGCTGCAAATCAGCACACCTACAAGCTTTGCAGCTGTGTTGCTGCATAATGAAGGAATTATTTGTATTTCAATATGAAAGCTGAAAGCTTAATAAAAAAGATGAGAGAATTCTTTGCTCAGTGACATGCTTATATAAATTTTGCCATACAAAGGTACCAAGATGTGGAAAATATTATTTCCTTTAAAGCTGAACAGTCATTGCATAATGAGGCCACATTTTAGCAACCTATTTGAATTAGTAACAAACTGGTGAAAACATTTAGGGAGCAGGTAGGTTGTGATTATAGTAGTTTAGGAGTCTATGTGTTTGAGTTCAACAATCAGACGTTCTTGCTACACAGAAGGGAATATGATCCTGCATTGGAAGCGTTGAATCAGAAGGGAATGTTTTCATTAAAGAAACTCTGAAAACTGATTTATAGCCCACCGGTTGCATCTCGTACTGGAAAAAGGAAACCCCATAAATAAAATCGCTTAGAGGGAGTTCAGTATACTTTCCAAAAGGCCATCTAAAAAGTTTTATTTTAAAATAAATAAATGCTGAACAATAAAATAAGTCTAGTCCTAGCTGCTATTCCATGTTTTAACTGCTTTGTGACTGCATTCCTCTATGTTTCTGAGACAACCTTCTGAAGAGACAAACTCCCAATGAAAAGACAGACCCTAAAAGTGATATGTCAGATGTGTAAGGAAACACCTGGAAGTATCAGGATTCTTTGTATCTCAGTAATGCCTGAAGGTCTACTCGTGATTGAGATCCTGTTTTACTGTGTACTGTTTAAACACAAAGTATATTTCCCATAACCTACTTAAAAAAAGAAAATGAAAAAAAGTAAAAAAAGAAAAAAAAGAAAAGGAAAGAAAGAAAGGGAAAGAATGTTATTAGGTTTGTCCTCACCGCAGAGCATATCTGCCTGGAGGAAGAAATCTGCTATAAATTCCTCAAAAGTCAACTTGACCATTGCTGGTCTTTGGGTGGGTGCTACTAGGGACTTGCATTTATAATAATTAGTCATCTTACAAGTAAATGTGTTTAAAACTGTCTTCTAAATGGCACAGTGATTGGAAGAAGAGAGTAAAGTGGAAAAAACAATTTATGATACCCTTATTTCAGAAAGAAGTCTATCATGTCCAAAGACAACTTATGACATGGTAGTGAATTATGTGTATTTGACGAAAGATTTTTCTGATGAGTAAAATTTTTTGTGTAGTTATGTAGTGAAATAGTTTGCACTTTCCCCTTTCCATATTAAGTTCTTCTTCTGAATACTTTATCTTCCTAGCATACACAAATGGACACCTTGTCTGAGGTTGATAATATGAATAGTAAAAAAATGTGAGGATTGTATATGTTTAGAAATCTGTATCTTACTGAGCAACAATTTAATTAAGCAAGATCTGTAAGCTGTGTTTTGGCTCCCTGAGGTAGTAAATTGAGACATAAGCTCAAGCTCTTGGCTCCAAATGCTCACCGTATTTGAAGACATTCAGAGACAGGTCCAATGTCCTCTGCTGGTTCTGGTCTGTACAATGGACTGAACCAATACCTCAAATCCAAACACTCCTGGCTTAAGTGGGAGGGAAAAAATTAATGTTGTCAGGGAATGAACTGGATAATTCTTGATGCAGCATTCTGGAAAACATAAACTATGGCACATGTCCAGTTTTTATTTACTAACCAGAGATCTAGCTGCAGCTGTTTATTATGACTGGTTGTGCCAGTTTGATAGTGTGTAATCATATTTGCATAAAGATAAAAAGGAAGGTGTCATAGAATGGAGTTTAGCCATGCTTTTACCATGAATTAAAGGTAATTTCAGAGTAATTAGGTATAATTTGTTAAAGAAATCTTCCCAGCAAATGATGACTCTGATTTCATAATTACAGGACAATGCTTACTATGGCTTTCAAGGCAGGATAAAACATGCCTGAGGGGGTAGTGTCCCACACTAGACAGATCTAATGTTGCTGTGAAAGGCAGGTGTTTTGTCAGCTTTCAGCTACACACTTTCACACCTGCAATGAATTAGCCATAGCAGCGATGTTAATGAAGACCAGGTGCTTCTTCCATCCTCCAGACGAGGAACTGGCATGAGTGTTACTGTGTGCTACCTGGGAGTCTCCCATTTGTCTTTCCAGATGGGCTTTGATGCCTGCCAGAGGGTACTCTTTCAAACTTCTAGTGTGGGAAGAAGCTCAGGCTTGGAAGAAAGTCCAATGGAGCAATCAGATAAGGTTAGACAGAGAAAATGCCAACATCCAAGCTCATGACAAACAAACATGGTGGCTATGCATGGAACAAGCAAACAACATGTAGAAAAAATGGTACTTCATTAAGGGTATGCAGCCATATCTATTCTTTTCATACCAGGATCTGGGGCAGCGACATGAGTGTCCAGAAAATAGCATTAAAATAGCCATAAATGCTGCAAGGTAGATATCAAAAAGATGCCAGGTACAGCCCAGTTGAAGGGTCCTTTAAAATTTGAAAGTTTGCTATTTAATCCAGAAATGAGTAATGGGTGCCTTCAGCAAGATTTATTTTTAATAAAACACAAGGTTTTCATTGTGATTGCGCCTATATTGTTTTAATATTCTGTTATGGAACATGAAAAGTTTTTAAAGGAATTCTTTACAGGGCAATCTTTTTCCCTTTTCTTTGCATTTCCATGTGCTAGATTTGAGGTTGTCCACTCCCTGCAATTTATAACAGTTAAGAAAAAGTTAATAATGGCTCTGAGAAGGGAAAAAAAAGAAACCTGTTGAAAAGGAAAAGAAAGGGGAAAAGGTCTACATTCTCAGCAGGAGCTTAGTTAATTATCTGACTCCTTCCCAGCCACTTCTGGCACATGACACTACCTCAGCAAAACAATTAGCCTTTCCACACTGAGGGGAAAAAACAGGAATGGCTAAATATCAGAATGTGTGACATAGTGCTTAACTCTAAAGCCCTAGTTCAGTTAGAGCAGACCTGAAGCACTGCAGATATAGGGCTTTTTGTTTTCTCTTTGCTTTTAAATATGACATTCTTGAACTGAAAATACAGAGTGGGAGGAGACAGGAAAGTTATGCTTAAGGTAGAGTTTTGAAAGGCTAAGCTGTGGTGTAATGCATGTAATGAATCCTATTGTGCTGTCCAGTTAATGAACCCTCCTGTACTGAACTCTGATACAGCAAAGAAGTGGAATCACCCGATGTGCTTTCTTTCCCTGCTCATTTGTTACTGACTTTATTCTGTGTTTGGGATGCCTATGGAGTCCTTGACCAAAAATTGCTTGGGCCATAATACATTTAAAACATTTTAAACCAACACATCAATCTGCATATATAATCTGACTATTGTGGATCTGCTTTTTTTTTAATCTGATTTTTTTTTTTCCCCAGAAGTCAGTCAGCCTCACCTTGGTCCCTGGGAAGGTGATGGAGCAGCTAGTTCTAGAAACCATTTCCAAGCATGTTAAGGATAAGAAAATCATCAGGAGCATGGCTTCACCATGGGGAAGCAATGCTTGACCAACTTGACAAACTTCTACAATGAAATGACTGCCCTAGTAGATGAGTGGAGAGCAATGCCTACATGACTTCAGTAAGGCCTTTGCCAACGTCTCCTGTAAGATCCTTGTAGACAAGCTGTTGATGTATGGGCTGGATGAGCAGGCAGTGAGGCGGATTGAAAACTGGCTGAACGACCAGGCTCAGAGGCTGGTGATCAGTGAAACAAAGTCTAGTTGGAGGCCAGTAACTAGCAGTGTACCCCAGGGGTCAATATTTGGTCCAGCCCTGTTCAACATCTTCATTAATGATCTGCATGATGACGCAGAGCGTACCCTCAGCAAGTTTGCAGATGACACAAAACTGGGAGGAGTGGCTGATATACCAGACGATCAAGCTGCTGTCCAGAGGGACATTGACTGGCTAGAGAAATGGAACAACTGGAACTTCATGAGGTTCAACAAGAAGTGCAAGGTCCTGCACCTGGGGAGGAACAACCTCATGCACCAGTATATGCTGGGGACCACCCAGCTGGAAAGCAGCTTGGCAGAAAAGGATCTGGGGGTCCTGGTGGACACCAAGTTGAACGTGAGCCAACAATGTGCCCTTGCGGCAATGGAGGCAAATGGGATCCTGTGCTGCATTAGACGACATATTGCCAGCAGGTCAAGGGAGGTGATCCTTTCTCTCTCCTCAGCACTGGTGAGGCCACACCTGCAGTGCTGGGTTCAGTGCTGGAGGCCAGAGCCTCCACAATACAAGAGACATGGTCGTACTGGAGAGAGTCCAGGAAAGACCCACAAAGACAATGAAGGGACTGCCACACCCCTCCTATGAGGAAAGGCTGAGAGAACTGGGACTGTTCAGCCTGGAGAAGAGAAGGCTCAGCAGGGATCTTATTAATGTATATACATACCTGAAGGGACAATACAAAGAGGACAGAGCCAGGCTCTTTCCAGTGGTGACCAGTGGTAGAATGAGAGGCAATGGGCACAAACTGAAACACAGGAGGTTCTCTCTGTACATCAGGAAGCTCTTTTCCACTGTGGGCATGACTTAGCACTGGAACAGATTGCCCAGAGAGGTTTTGGAGGGTCCATCCTTGGAGATACTCAAAAGCCATACGGACATGGTCCTCAACAACCTGCTCTAGGTGGTCCTGCTTGAGCAGGGCAGTTGAACCAGATGACCTTCAGAGCTCCCTTCCAAACTCAATCATTCTGTGATTCCATGATTTTTACCTGATTCCTCTTTCCCTCACTGACCTGAACACCTCATACAGCAGCTACTGTCTTCCTAGCTGCAGAAAAAAAACAAATGCAAGTCTAGATGCTGCTTATGTAATTGACCTTTGGGACAGCAGTTACATTGAGTGGGTGGAGTTTCTCTGTAGAAGCTTAAGACTACTGAAATGGTATGTCCTTTCATTTAGTGGATCAAACATTTTTACATAGTCTTTGTAACTCTTTAAACTCCAGCTCGCGTTGTAGCCAGCATATATTCTAGGAAAAGAAAATACCCTTAATGAAATGATTAGAACTATTACTATTAATGCTTGTGTTCCTGCAGCAAGATTTTTATATATTAATATTAAAAAATTCTGCTGTGCTATAGATTATGTTCTTGTTTTTACTTGAAGTGATAGTGCAGCTGCTGTCCTTTATAAGAAAGTGTTATCCTTCCCCACTCTTTAAGAAAAATCTACATTTTAGAAGAGATTCAAGAATACATATTTATCCTAGTTTTGAAGTCTAATCCGTTAAGAATATTCTCAACTAATTTGCATTTTGGTGAATGTGCCTTTCTGGATCCACTGACAGCAAAAGCAGCAAAATATTGAAAATTAGAAGTTTGTATATGTTCAAATTAATAACCTGCACCAGGATGATTATACATGAGATGAAACAAACCAGACAATCATACCGGGCACTGTCAGTAAGATTTTATTCTGCAGTATATAGTGATTGTGCTAGGAGTGCGATATCTATCTGCAAATGAGACAGCAATCATGCATAGGTGATTAATCTTTTTCTTAATTTTCAGGTCATTTTAATGTAGCAATCTGAAATGGTGTTTTTTTTGTTTTGTGTGTGATTGGACACAGTTATGAAGTATGAAAATATTTTGGTAATTGTAAAATGGAGACACAGAAAGCTCAAAGATTATGTTTTTTCTAGATATTAAGGTGTTTAAAAATTTATCTGCATAGTTAGACAACTAGTGGGATATTTTTTAAATATTTCTGGTTGTACTAATGTCTTTTTGGCACTTAAGAACTGATCCATAGATACCTACCCAGAAGACTGCCTGACAGAGCAGCTCCTGAACTGGGAAGAAGAATGCAGAAAGCCTCGCATAGTTCCTGCTCTAGTGCTGGTCCTCCTCGTCCAGCCTATTTGAACCTCTGGCTCAACAAAGTTATTTCACAAATCTTTACAGAGTCTTTATAAATTAATGATAATAATTATGGCAGTGGAACAAACCAATGAACCACTTAGGCCAATCTTCTCTCTATAACAATTTCCAAGTATCTCAGTGGATGGCATAAATTACTTGCAAGGCACAAAATCATGGAACAGTTTAACCATGGGAGAAGTCTTTTCCTAATGCCAGCTGATAATCAGCTTTGTTTCCTGAGGCATGAGGTCTGCTCATCTCAGATACAGATGTAAACTGAACAAGAGAGTGCCCTGCCTCCCCTCCACTGTTCAGGGATAACAGTTTGTGGCACCTGTGGAACAACCACTTTTGTCTCCGGCTCATGCTGACTAGCTGTGTATGACAGCGATACCCCTGTGCTCAGGTTCTCTGCCATGGAGAGACACAGTCCATGTTATCATATCTTCCTCTCCCAGCCAAAACTTACCTCCCCAACTCTTAAATCAACAGCATAAACCACAATTACGAATATTCATACTGCACCTAATAGCTGGCTTTCATAAGAATGCCTGATTAGCCCCTGAGATATCCTGCACCTGGACCTCCAAGGGTTTCCTTCTAAACCAAACACTGCAGCTGTTAAGAATAAATTCCACTTGTTCTGGTCCTTGTATCCTGAAGCTCTCTTCCTTCAACCTGACCTGTTTTTTTTTTAACTGCCTGTAATCTCTTTGGACAAAAGGATGGATGTGAAGCCCCTTATCTTCCTTTGGGGTCTTTGGATAGGTAAAGTGGAAGAAATGGCATTGTATGCCTATGTGTCTGAGTTTTAACCTCCCCTGACAAACAGTGAGAATATAGCGGTTCGCGATTGTTCTCACTCATAAAAGAGATGAACAGTTCTTTCTCATGATGGAGTGAGGATTGAAAATCATATTTTTGCTCTGGCTTCTTTTCTTCACATACTACTGCATTCTCTGCATATGCTCTGTATAGTCTGTCCCCTGTGTCTTACTGAAAGTTTGGTAACTGACATCAGCCTCTAAGAACATAGTTAGTGTTCCTTGTCTTCACATTCTGTTCTCTAATGCATGTAAGTTTCCTTCTTTTATTAATAACAGTATTTTGTATTATTGGTTGTGTACCCATGTCCAGCTGAAAACTAATGCACAACATTTGCATTTAGAATGATATTTCAAATGATGACTCCTACTAGAGTATCCATCTCTCCTTTGAAAAATTTACCTAGTGGCACTTTCATTCTCTTTGTTCACTTTGCTGATGCTTGCAAAATGATGTAAGATTTTGCATTTCTTCTCATGTGCTGGTTATATTGTTGACTTTTGCTGTTTGCAATAGCATGTGAAGCTCTACCTGGTTAGTATTTTCCCTGTGATGTGGAGATCTTAAAGCCATTCCCTCTTGTAATGTTTTGCATTTATTAAAAAGCATTCAGTGCCAGAACACCGTTGGCCTTCCGTAAGCTTTGGCTTCAGACAGATGACTGCTTAGATTGGTTAGCTCTAGTTATTCCAGTAGTCATTTCAGATCTGGTCCCTCCAAACTGCACTATTTAACCCTTCAGCTTCATCTACTACTATCAGATATTTTCTTCTCTTTATATCCTCCGTTTGACAGTATCCCACTCATAAGCATCATATAACGCTTCTGATAAACCCATTTGTTACGATTTTCTTCTTAGTCCTCTCTAGAGAAGTCAGGTGAAAACTCAGGCAGAACTTCAAATTAAAAACATCACATACGTCAGTCCAGGCCAGCTCTGAATAGATATTGTCATCTTTCAACTAGTCTTCCTTTTGCTGGGACTCTTGTTTGCAAATATAGGTGGGAGTGCTATTTATATATACTTAAACAGCCTAGCAGATACTTTCTTGGTTTGTTTGGTCTTTTGTAGTGTTAAGTGATCGCTCATTGCTTAAGATATTTGCAGAAGTTATGCTTTATTCTGTGAAGGACTGCAACTGTCTGTGAATAACACAAATTGCTTTGCAATGGCTTGACCATGCTTCCTCTGAGAAGCTTAACTGTTAGGGTGCAGTT
>VYZW01000010.1:215-13936 GCA_013401315.1 Balaeniceps rex
AGAGGGATGGCCCATAGATGAAGGGAATGATATCTGTGTGTATATATCAAAAGACAGGAAAAGTGGTGATTAATTAGAATGTATTGAAAAGTGTGGGACCTGGGCATGACGTAGATGGTATACAATAAGGGGTGGATATTGTCCTGGTTTCAGCTGGGATAGAGTTAATTTTCTTCATAGTAGCTAGTATGGGGCTATGTTTTGGATTTGTGCTGGAAACAGTGTTGATAACACAGGGATGTTTTAGTTACTGCTGAGCAGTGCTTACACAGAGTCAAGGCCTTTTCTGCTTCTCACACCACCCCACCAGCAAGCATGCTGGGAGTGCACAAGAAGTTGGGAGGGGACACAGCTGGAACAGCTGACCCCAACTGACCAAAGGGATATTCCATACCATATGACGTCATGCTCAGCATATAAAGATGGGGGAAGAAGGAGGAAGAGGGGGATGTTTAGAGTGATGGCATTTGTCTTCCCAAGTAACCGTTACTCTTGATGGAGCCCTGCTTTCCTAGAGATGGCTGAACATCTGCCTGCCGATGGGAAGTAGTGAATGAGTTCCTTGTTTTGCTTTGCTTGCTTGCATGGCTTTTTCTTTACTTATTAAACTTTTTATCTCAATCTACAAGTTTTCTCACTTCTACCCTTCCGATTCTCTCCCCCATCCCACCAGGGGGGAGTGAGCGAGTGGCTGTGTGGTGCTTAGTTGCTGGCTGGGGTTAAGCCACAACAGAGGGGTAAAAAATAAAAAGGATTAACTCAACAGAAAAAAGAGCCTTGTTTGCAAAACAAATGAAAAATGAAGAATGTTACTTTTCCTCAGTCAAACGTGACCAGTAATAAACACAGAAATTGAAATCCAAAAAACTTGCCATACTTCATCATTATCTACTTCAGGTTCAGAAACCTCATTTTCAGGGGTTTCTTCAATTGCCTGGGTTAACTTTGATTTAAATCGATCCAACAGTGCCATTGTCTGGAATTAAATACGTGGTTTTAGAGAAATTTATATATATTTATACACAGCAGGTATATACAACATCTTTAAACTATTATCATTTTGAGAAATAGTACAATGAGATGGAAGAGCGATCTTTCCTATCAATTTCAAAGACACACTGTAGAGAGGCAAGTGAGAGAGAGAGAGGCAGAAAGAGAGAGAGAGAGTGCATTGAGAGCACACATAGAGAGAACAAGCAAGAGCAAGTGAGCAATGTCAAGGCAGCAAGAGCAAGCGGGGAGCAGGGGGCACACATGTGAAAGTGCAATTGCCTGGCCATCTAGTGAAATCAAAATGCATATTTAAGGAACAAAAACTTGTGGCTACTTACAGAATAAAATAGCTGATTAAACAACAGTGACCACCGACAATGAATTTTACTGTTTGAACCTGTTATTCTTGTGAAGTGATCCATTGCATAAATTACAGATCATTCAAGCTTTGAAGACCTAGTTTGATTGATATTTATTCACTTGACATTGCTGATCTTTTACATTATGTACTGACATTAAAAAAATTCAAAGCTTTTGACTTTAATACAATGAACCACCTTAACTAATTCTACAGACACAGGTTCTTATGCTGCATACATCAAGCTCATACTGATTTATATTTGGTATTTTATTCTCCAGCGGACATCGCCCCATCTTTCAGCTACAGCAAAGTCACTGAATCTCAGGTGACGCCAGAAGATCATACCACAGGTCTTGTTTCTGATCACCTGAGAGGAGATTTTGATTATACAAGAATTGTATGCCTGAGCCTTGTGATGGGAGAGGGGTCACAGAGCTCTTAAAAAAAAAAAAAAGAATNGGAAGGGGTCACAGAGCGTTTAAAAAAAAAAAAAAGAATAATTTGCACAACCCGCAGCTTATTTCTTGTTGATATTTAGACATTCCTGGAAAGGAAAGTGCCAGGGAATAAGTGCTTGACTGAATTTATGTGGCAGACTACGTTTGATCTGTAGGCAATAGGTTGGCCACTTATGTTGTAAAACACCTCTGTATGGCTGTTTAGTTTTGTTTGGTCAAGTTTTTCAAATTTAAAAGTTTAACAAGAATAGAAAACAGAAATAGGAAATACCAGAAGTGTTCACTGGAATAAAATTTCCTTCTGGGAGCAATCTTAACTTTAGGAGTTGCCTGTCTTTTGAATTCTTTCAAAAACATATTTTAGCACTGCCAAAGGCAGATTTAGGAGGGGTTTTTTTGCATTTATTTTCTTTATTTTCTGTTTAATCTTTTGTTTAAGATAGGAGAGAGAAAAATTTCAAAAATATTTGGGCCTGCAAATCATTCAAGTTCTATAGCTTTCCATGCTATTGCAAACAAACTCCATACTTGCAACATCTGAGACAGTAAAACTCTGTCTAGGCCATCAGATGAAAAAAACTAACCCTATTTACATGAAATTGTGACCAATCAGAGCCACATTCCTTGTGCCTTGTCTATTTTTTTTCTGCTGCCAACATTCCTGGGAATAGACCTGGTGATAGAAATAATTTCAAAATAGCTTAGTAGACATTTTTGCAGTGAGTGATTAGATGCCATACTGTGGATCACATAACTTTATAAATTGACCCTTGTAGAATTATAAGGTGTGGTGGGTTTGACCTTGACTGGCCACCAGGTGCCCACCAAGGGGCTCTATCACTCCCCCTCCTCAACTGGACAGGGGAGAGAAAATATAATGAAAGGCTTGTGGGTCGAGATAAGGACAGGGAGAGATCACTCAGCAATTATCATCATGGGCAAAATAGACTTGACTTGGGGAAATTAATTTAATTTATTGCCAATCAAATCAGAATAGGATAATGAGAAATAAACCCAAATCTTAAAACACCTTCCCCCAGCCCCTCCCTTCTTCCTGGGCTCAACTTTACTCCCGATTTCTCTACCTCCTCCACTCGAGCGGTGCAGGGGGATGGGGAATGGGGGTTGCAGTCAGTTCATCACACATTGTCTCTGCCACTCCTTCCTCCTCATACTCTTCCCCTGCTCCAGCGTGGGGTCCTTTCCATGGGCCGTAGTTCTTCACGAACTGCTCCAGCATGGGTCCTTTTCCATGGGGTGCAGTCCTTCAGGAGCAGACTGCTCCAGCATGGGTACCCCACGGGGTCACATATCCTGCCAGAAAACCCACTCCAGTGCGGGCTCTCCATGGGGTCACAGCCTCCTTTGGGGCACATCCACCTGCTCTGGCGTGGGGTCCTCCACAGGCTGCAGGTGGATATCTGCTCTACTGTGGACCTTCATGGGCTGCAGGGGGACAACCTGCTTCACCATGGTTTTCACCAGTGGTTGCAGGGGAATCTCTGCTCCGGCACCTGGAGCACCTCCTCCCCCTCCTTCTTCACTGACCTCAGTGTCTGCAGAGTTGTTTCTCTCACATATTCTCACTCCTCTCTCTTCCAGCTGCTGTTTTTGCAGCAGTTTTTTCCCCCTTCTTAAATATGTTATCACAGAGGCACTACCACCGCCGCTGATTAGCTCAGCTTTGGCCAGCATCGGGTCCATCTTGGAGTTGACTGGAACTGGCTCTATTGGACATAGGGGAAGCTTCTAGCAGCTTCTCACAGAAGCCACCCCTGTAGCCCCCCTGCTCCCAAAACCTTGCCACGTAAACCCAATACATAAGTTTAGGACTTCAAATGTTTGGTATTGGAAGGAGACACATACCTTTCCCCCTCTTCTTCAACTCTTGTACAGAGGATAGAAAATTATATTGTGCTGTAGGACCAGGTAGTAGGGATGCAAGGCTAGAAGAAGCTCTCCACAAGTGAAATGGATTACCAAGAACTTGATTATTGTTGAATAGTTCCTAGCAGGGTTGCATAAATAAAAATTAAGATCTACTAAAATATATATTCCTGTCATCTCATCTTGTTTTACTGTGATGTCCAGGACAGGGCTGATATAAATTCATTAGAAGTGGTTTTAAATTCCTTGATCCACATTGCCAACAGAGATTTAGTACTCTTTGATTCAAAGTTAATGGGCTTTTGCATGTACAAAGTTTCCATAAACTTCTTAGTTTAGAGCTAAATCAGGTTGTCATGTGTATAAAGGTTTGACAACTGCTGCTTTGAAGTTATTAAGCCTCAAGTTTCCAATCTCTTCTAGCTTCAAGAGTTGAATATGAACATCTTCATAGCTGAATTGACATGCACTTATAAACCCATGCGTCTGATGTACTGCACAGATTTTCGGTTAATGGTATTAAAAACCAATTAAAATTAACCAATTAAACCATTAAAAACGTATTAAACCCCAACTTGGACAGATGCCAAGTATGCAAACTTCTATCCCAATGTTATCTTATGGCAAACTGCAGAGCCAAGGAAATCACTGTATAGAAATGCAAACTCTTGTAAATGTAATCAAGGATACCTCTGTGTGGGTAGCGTTTCCTTTTGGAAGATTTTAGTGACTAAACTTATAGCACTTTCAAATACACATAGAAACTTCACTTACCTGTCTACCTGGGTAATTGAAATAGGGGATCAAAGAGTACATATTTATTTATTTATTTTTTACAAATAATAAGATTCTTTTAATGGAAAATTAAAAATAAGGGATTTTTAAACTTTATTTTTACACAAATGAAGAGATAAACATTTTCAGAACTTTTTCTGAATTTTTTTCCCTAGGTTGTCAAACTATTACCTGATCTTCATGAGAAACCTCTTTATTCAGCTGCTGCTTCCACTTGTCTTCAAATTTTCTCTTCTCCTGAAGGTATTCTTCAAGAATACTGTTTGGAGCAGGTTCCTCCTCTGAATAAGGAAACATATTTGGTTAAACAAATTAAATTTGGTTTTATGATTTAGTATAATTTTGGAGATCATTTGTGACTTCTGAAATGGTAAGCAAAACACTTCCATAAAATGTTTCAGATGTATTGCTTTCTCTGCACATAGAATGATTTGCTACTTGCTGAAATGAGAAACACAACACTGTATTGGGCAGACAGCAAGTCCAAAAATTTTTGTTTCAGTTTTACTTTACTATGGAGCCAGGGAAAGCAGGGTAACAGAAATAAAAACTCTGACGTTAAGATGAGAAATGAAAACTGTTGAAATTCCTTTAACAAGTTTACCATAATTTCTGAAGACCTTTCTTGGAGCAACCAAACTGGTATGCTCTATTAATAACCTGTAGCTATTTCTTACAGAATACACAAATATTGTTGCATTGGGTTAGCATGGCAAGGTTTTGGGAGCGGGGGGGCTACAGGGGTGGCTTCTGTGAGAAGCTACTAGAAGCTTCCCCTATGTCCAATAGAGCCAATGCCAGCCAGCTCCAAGACAGACCCGCCGCTGGCCAAGGCTGAGCCAATCAGTGACGGTGGTAGCGCCTCTGTGATAACATATTTAAGAAGGGGGGGAAAAAACAAACCAATGCAAACTGCAGCTGGAGAGTGGAGGGAGAATATGTGAGAGAAACAACTCTGCAGACACCAAGGTCAGTGAAGAAGGAGGGGGAGGAGGTGCTCCAGGCGCCAGAGCAGAGATTCCCCTGCAGCCCATGGTGAAGACCATGGTGAGGCAGGCTGTCCCCCTGCAGCCCATGGAGGTTAACGGTGGAGCAGATATCCACCTGCAGCCTGTGGAGGANAACCCCCATTCCTCGTCCCCCTGCACCGCTCGGGGAGAGGACGTAAAGAAAATTGGGAGTGAAGTTGAGCCCAGGAAGAAGGGAGGGGTGGGGGGAAGGTTTTTTAAGATTTGGGTTTATTACCCAAACATTACCCTACTCTGATTTGACTGGTAATAAATTAAACTGATTTCCCCAAGTCGAGTCTGTTTTGCCTGTGACGGTAATTGCTGAGTGATCTCTTGCTGTCCTTATCTCGACCCATGAGCCTTTCGTTATTTTTTTTTTTTCTCTTCCCTGTCCAGTTGAGAAGGGGAGTGATGGAGCGGCTTTGGTGGGCACCTGGCATCCAGCCAGGGTCAACCCACCACAATTGTCTATAGACAAATTGACAGTTTTCCTGTTTTGTAGGTTGAAGAAGCCACAAATCAAATCCTTGATCTTGCAATAGGGAAAAAACCCATAACATTTTTACTCTAAACAGAGTCCATCCTGTCAATCAGGAAAGAACTCTGTAGTAACAAAGTAATATCTGGACTAGCCAACAGCTACTCTCCTTTGTCTTCTTTAAACAGTTTCTTCTCTTCAGAATATCTGCTGCCATGACAAATTAATAATTTAACAGCAAAAAACCTCAACTTGAAAATGAATCAACAGTATCCTTTTGCATTTTCTTCTTCTTGGTTTAGTACACTTGAAACTTATTTACACATATATATTTACATGATTTTTATTCCTGACAAGGAACAGAAGAATAAATGATGAACAGAAAACACTGATGGAGGAAATTGTTGCAACAGATTTCAGGATATACAGCCTGATGAACTGTAAATCTAAATCAAACTCTGTATCAGTTTTTTTTAGATGACTGCTGACAGCTATACAGAGAAAATTTTTGTTTCCAAACTAAATTTCTCCACCTTTTCCCCCACTGCCTCAGTCTCTTCTACTAATAAAAAAAACCCATTCTTAATTCAAGACCAACCCCTCATGAAGACAAAACACTAGATTTTGCATAAATGTGTGTATCCAATCAAACTTGCTGACTGTGTGGAAACAACATACTGCCTTGTTTCACTAACATTTAGCTTCTAGATAAATAGCTTGAGCTACAAAACAGCCGGCTTTCTTATGGAAAACAACCTTTCTGGTCACATTTATGTAAAGGGGTGCTTTGAAAAAAAAAAAAAAACAACTACCCTATGATAAGTATAATTGCTCATTTATGGCAAGCAAAAGACCTGGAAAGAGTGTTCTTGAAAACTTATGAAAATGCCAGTCTCAAACTGGCCAAAACCATTTAAACCTGTGATGCAAACTTTAATATACATATGCTGAATTTAAAGAAGATGTGATCCTTAGTCATACATGTCTTTTGACTAAGATTTTAGTTTAATCTAGTGCAGCTCAAATATAATTCTCATACAAATAGGTTAAAATTCCCTGCAGTTGTGAGTTTGTGTATTTTTATCACACTCATATGGTTGTCACTTACTGTTAACACAAATTTCAGCTTAAGCTTTCTCTTGAGATTATTGTTTCTTGGGTCTTTTCCTGTCAGAGTTTTTCTAATCCTCAACTTCATTCTCTCCGCCTCCTAGGAAAGCCTTTTCGTAAGTCAGACAAAAGATAATCAGATCCACCTGAACTAACTTCAGAGTGAGTCAACCAAAACAGTTATGCACTTGTATGCATCATATTTCTGCACCTTTCATTAAAATGATTTAAAGACATGCTTTTATTTCTCCATGAGGTCTTACAACTTATTACTCCACATTAAAAGCAAGTAATACAACAAGGAAGGATTTTCAAGAGCCCCTAAGTCAATGGGTTTCTAACACATTTTAAAACTTTTGAAAATTCCAAACAATAATTTCAAAACCACAAACACTGTCTATTTTTTAATATAAATAAAACATTCAGTTTTGATTAGCAATTCTTCAATAAAATTATTTCGTGTCTGCATGAATAAACTCAGGTAATTAGCAAGCAAAAGAAAACATCTGGAAGGGAGAGTCATTGGTGGGAACAACCTTTTTAAAATGTAAAAAACCCTTTTAATATGTAAAAATAGATTGCTGGCTACTGCTTCATATTTGCCACAGTCAGCATCCCACAGTCCCTCCAAATCTTTTGCAACAGAGTTGAAAAAAAAGGAACCACAGCACTGTATGATGGACTTGACCTTCACATCAAGCTTGACAAACTTAGGTCCCATTTGTTGATCCAGCAAAAGTATAAAGATCATTACATCAGTATTAAAATATTTAAGCTCCAAACTCCTTAATCTAAGAGGATTTATTCAAATAAACCCGAATGAAACGATGACATGGATGCACAGCACTGAAACAACAATTAAATGCCTTATTTAAGTAGTGCAGGATGCAGAAGATGCTAGTTTAAGGCATCTTGCACACTTGTGCCTTAGAGGCATCTCATCATGAAGTGTAAATAGCATCAGGCAAAGAAAGATTTATTTTTTAGTTTTAACAGAATTTCTAAGTATATTGCTACTTACCTCAGCTAGCTTGAGCTACTGCCAAGAGATCCTTCATCTTACTGTGACAAAAACTTTAGCATTTGAGTAATTTATTTTCTTTCAGATAGATTCTTCTATCCTGAAATATTCCTTTAAAGAGTAACATATGCCAACCTGATGATGTAATCTAACCTAAAACTTTGTTTTTGAGACATGCTTTCCAATGAGAGCCCAAAACTGAGGAGATTCAGAAGTCTTTAAACGAGAAAGGAAGACATAGATTTAAAAAAATACAGAAGGGTTTATTTTGCTCACACTTAAATTAGGAACAGTTCAAATGATGTCAGTTTTTAACTACAAAATTGCAGAAGTATAACAAAGACATGAGAACTTGATCTAAGGGTGTTGAACTGAACTGAATGGCAGTCTTGATGGTTTTGGATCAATCCCTAAATAGCAAGTGGAACAGAAGATAAAGCCTGATAAAGAAGTTTTAAGCTTAATTCCTAAAGCACCTGGTAAATTTAATAGCATAATAAACACTCAACAAAATTTGCATCAAACACCCTCTGTAATATGCAGTACTGATTTAAAAAATGTTAATGAAATGCAACAGTTCTAGAACAAACTTACTAGTTCATTTAGCCAACTCAAAAAATATAATCTTAGAAGTAATTCCTAGAGCTTCAAAACATTTGCTTGAAAGGGCAGAGCCCACTGACTTGTAAGACAATAGAAGCTTTAATATGCAACAGTGGAAGTTTCTAGTGAATCTTTTCTGAACTTTGGCAGCTTTTAGGCACACATTACAGAAGTCCCAGTCTAAAACATGGTTGATTTTCTAATGTCAGTTGATTTTGAGCACATGCTTAAGATTACTACTAAAATCAAAACTGGCTTACAGTGAGGTTTTTGTTCTCTTTACTTTTGCAAACAGAGGCAAGAGGAAAAAGCATTCACTTTAGCAGGGAAGAGATTGAATAGGGATGATGAGTATTATTTTATGAGATTAAATGAGAAAAAATGGAAATAGTGGAAGAAAACAAAGATTTGCAAAAGTGACACATTCAAGATGCATACTTTGATACAATACATCTATACTGCATATACTTCAAAATCTTCAAACTTAACTTATTTATGCTGCATAATTCTAAAACCACCAAAATTTGGATTTTTTCATTTTCACGATGTTCTCAAGGGTGCACAATTCTCTTCACACTTCTATCACACTTCAAGAAAGCATCTTTCTCTGTAAGACAGGACTTAAAGATTTAAGTCATTACCCAAACTTAGTAATAAAACAGAAATAAAACATAATCTTAAATTGGCATCCTTGCTAGATTTTGAGAGTTTCTAAACACTTCAATCATTTGATTCCTTTACCACAATTAAAAACAAAGCAGAAAATACTTTGTGCCTCAGAAGGGTTCTTACACTTGAATGTTGTTTTTTACATTAGTTGGTAGGTTTCTCAGCTCATACAGTATTTTG
This sequence comes from Balaeniceps rex, assembly GCA_013401315.1. Taxonomy (NCBI): domain Eukaryota; kingdom Metazoa; phylum Chordata; class Aves; order Pelecaniformes; family Balaenicipitidae; genus Balaeniceps; species Balaeniceps rex. The sequence continues at coordinate 9,781 of VYZW01000010.1, forward strand.
TGGATTTTCTGTTTTCTCATTTGTGACAAATTTCATCATCCAAAGATTATCAGACAGCTTACAAAAGTGCTCTAAGAAGAAAACTTGAAATACTACTTTTTGAATATGTATTGGGTTTATGTAGCAAGGCTTTGGTAGCGGGGGGGCTGCAGGGGTGGCTTCTGTGAGAAGATGCCAGAAGTTGTCCCCCTGTCAGACAGAGCCAGTGCTAGCCGACTCCAAGACGGACCCGATGCTGGCCAAGGCTGAGCCAATCAGCAACGGTGGTAGTACCTCTGTGATAACATATTTAAGAAGGGGGAAAAAACTGCTGCAAAAACAGCAGCTGGAAGAGAGAGGAGTGAGAATATGTGAGAGAAACAACTCTGCAGACACCAAGGTCAGTGAAGAAGGAGGGGGAGGAGGTGCTCCAGGCGCCAGAGCAGAGATTCCCCTGCAACCACTGGTGAAAACCATGGTGAGGCAGGTTGTACCCCTGCAGCCCATGGAGGTCCCCATGCCAGAGCAGGTGGATGCGCCCAAAGGAGGCTGTGACCCTGTGTAGAGTCCGTGCTGGAGCAGGCTCCTGGCAGGACCTGTGACCCTGTGGAGAGAGGAGCCCAAGCTGGAGCAGGTTTGCTGGCAGGACTTGTGACCTTGTGGGGGACCCATGCTGGAGCAGTCTGTTCCTAAAGGACTGCACCCTGTGGAAAGGACACATGGAAAGGACCCACGCTGGAGCAGTTCATGAAGAACTGCAGCCCGTGGGAAGGACCCATGTTGGAGAAGTTCGTGGAGGACTGTCTCCTGTGGGAGGGACCCCTCGCTGGAGCAGGGGAAGAGTGTGAGGAGGAAGGAGCAGCAGAGACAATTCATGATGAACTGACCGCAACCCCCATTCCCCGTCTCCCTGCACCACTTGGGGGGAGGAGGTAAAGAAGCTGGGAGTGAGGTTGAGCCCAGGAAGAAGGGAGAGGTGGGGGGAAGGTGTTTTAATATTTGTTCTTATTTCTCGTTATCCTACTCTGATTTGATTGGCAATAAATTAAATTAATTTCCCCTAGTCGAGTCTGTTTTGCCCGTGATGGTAATTGCTGAGTGATCTCCCCGTTCTTATCTCGACCCACGAGCCTTTCGTCATATTTTCTCACCCTTGTCCAGCTGAGGAGGGGGAGTGATAGAGCAGTGTAGTAGGTTGACCCTGGCTGGACACTAGGTGCCCACCAAGCCAGCACAAAATTATCCCACCAAAGAAAAAAGGAACAGTTTTCTTCCAACTTAACAAACTGAATCAGATCAGTAAAAGCTCCAACACGGACTAGGGCTAGTGGAAGGGAACAGAATGAGCCACTCAGCTCTTCACTTTAACAACTGCGTGTTGTTAAACCTTAGCACATAAATGTGCATTTTTCTTTATTTTTTTCTTTTGTCTTCCACCTCCCTGCTGCATATATTTTTTTAGTCTGCATATTTAATAAAGGTAATCTGTTGTCTTCTCCAGATCACTAATAAACAGATTCCCCAGAATCCTGCTTTTCAGTTTGATTACAAACAATTCTCAAAGCATTTTGTTAACGTTTTTTTAATTTAATGTCTCTGGGGATGCTTTAGCCAACTCCCTAATATGCTTCAGTGAATTCCATCAAGTTCAAATGATTTTAATGCACTTAATTTATTTAAGTAGTCTCTAGTTAGTTTGTTCCGTACCTGAATGCTTCCTTCTATGTCACTGATCATATGAAACCATATGATCAAAGTTGACCACTATGCTAAAGACCGAGTTAAAACAAGCATTCAAGCTTATTTCCTCTTTGTTTAGCCAAGGACAACCAACTCTCTTGTTCATTCTTCTCCTGTTACTGTATTTTCATTAATCATTTTGCCCTTCACCATTTTCATCTCATTTAATGTCTTTTTAATTTTGTCTTAAATTTTAGAACATGTTTATTTTTGTAATTTTTTGTTAGGTACTCCAAGAACTTGTTGAATAGGTTCTTTCCTGCCATATATCTTTCAGAACAGGTACTGGAACAGACCACTTCCTGTGCTCTGACAGTAATCACAAAAAGGAAAACCAGGATTATTTTCACCATTAGCTGTTACCTACAGATTTTCAACAGGTTTATCTCCTACCTGCTATTTATTTCAAAGAAAGTAAAAAAACCCCTGGCATATAAGCTCCCTTTCCTTCTTTTTCCCCCACTGCCTGTCCTTGAATAAAAGGTATCCTTCAAAACTGTACCATAGTAATAACTATGAGTATTGTCCAAGTATTACTTTAGTCTGTTGCTGTAAAGGTGAATTTACTCAAATTACTCTGCAATAAGTCCTCTGACGTAACTGGCACCAGAACAGGGATAACGTTTAAGCAATGCTATTACAATTGCCATACATGGAATTACTCCATATCATTTATCATATATGTACATAAAGACTACTCTCTACCTTTTCTACACTTCTAGTTGCAGGGGTTTTTTTGTTTTGTTTTTTTTTTTTTAAATGTCCAGTGATGGCATTCATTATCTTGTCAATGAGAGCTTATATTCATTTAGTGATTGAGCATGATTTCTAGAACCTTTTCAGAGCCACTAAAATATGGTGCCAGATTTCATATACAAGTTCCAGATACTGTATTTTTTAATTTGCCAAACTGGTTGCTGATCAAGTTCACCTGTTATTCAAGAGAATCCATGACATTTTCTAAAAATGTTATACTTTCTACCACTCTTCTGAAATTGTGTGTCATCTGGAAATTTTTCTGACAATAATTTTATATTTTCTTCCAGATTTCTTACGGCATTGAGAACTGGACCAAGAATCAACTCCAGAAATGTGTCTAGCAACTCCAGAGTGCTTAAAAAGCAGTAATCTTTTTTTTTTTTTAAAGCTCATAAAGGGTTTTACATCCACCTGCACTAAAACATGTACCTTACATACTACTATAAACTTAGCAATTTATGTACATTTAGAAAGAAACGGAATATAAAATTTGTCTGACAAAGAAGTGGGCATCTGAAGATCCCATTTTGCTAAGGTTTATGGAAAATAAACATGGAACTAACTTTCTGAATTTGAGTTCCACTGGTGTCATTCAGAAGACACATAAAAGTTTGAAGTACAAAGTTAAGCATGCGCATTTAAGTACCTTTCCAAGTCAGAATGTCAAGACGACTTTCCAAGTCAGAGGTCAAAACAGGTATGTCCCCACCAAAGAATTCAATCATATGCTATGATTTCTCAAATCCAGAAGCTTGCCCAACTGCACAGACATAACTAAAGAACATTTGAAAGGACAAATGCTACCTGTACAATTTCTTTATTTACTGGCATCCTTACATTACTACCATTCTTAAGGAAAAAAAATCTACATTTCAACAATATAGTGTCCACATTTATCCACATGAAACACAAAACTACTAAACAACTTTAAAACTGGAATGTTAACTGGAGATCTATACAACACCTGCTATAATATAATCTTACCTTCCTTTTCTTTGGGTTTTAAAGCTCTTTCTTCTTTTTTCTGCTTTGCTTCCAGCAGTTCATGTTTCAGCTGTCGTACTTCTTTCCATAACTCCACACTGCAAAGAGAAAAATATTTACAAGAATTTAATCTTCTGGCAATGTAAAGCCACTCAGGAGAAACAGAATCAAAGTTAATGGGCAGTAAATCTCCAATATAAACAAAGGGAATTTACTAACTCATTAATGCTAGGAACATAGCTTAAAAATCAATCAGAACCTAAGAAAGTTCATATTTTCATTAGAAAATACAACAAAAGAACATAACAGTTGACTTACTTTAAGAGCCCATTAGAAATATGTCAAGTACATGACTAATACAACAAAGAACCCCCATCTGTATTTTTAATTTAACATTTTAATATTTAACTGACAAGCACAGAAAGAGAAATTTGAAACAGAGGCATTGCCAAATAAATATTACATTGTCCTGGTTTCAGCTACAATAGAGTTACTTTTCTTCCTAGTAGCTGGCATAGTGCTGTGTTTTGGATTTAGCATGAGAAGAATGCTGATAACACACTGATGTTTTAGTTGTTGCCAAGTAGTGCTTACCCTAGTCAAGGACTTTCTTTTTCAGCTTCCCATGCTCTGCCAGGTGCACAAGAAGCTGGGAGGGGGCACAGCCAGGACAGCTGACCCAAACTGCCCAAAG